>JADKYO010000015.1:0-126250 GCA_016758845.1 Nigrospora oryzae | reverse complement strand
TTTGGAAATTCTAGATGGTATTCGTAAACAAAGACCTGATTTAAGTAATTCTGATGTTGAAGCTATACTAGCTTCAATGAAAGAAAACAATACTAAGAAAAAAGATAAGGATAAGGATGACGATGATGAGGATTCTAAAGGAGGTGATAGTGCTAGCGGTCCAGGAGGTAGTACAAGTGGTCCTTCTGGAGGTTCTTCATCCGCAGGTCCTTCTGCTTCTGGAGGTTCTTCATCCGCAGGTCCTTCTGGAGGTTCTTCTTCTAAAGTATCATCACCTTTAGATTATGTTCTTGAAAAAGAAAGTACCGAAATGCCTTCTTTATTAGAAGGGGATGAATAATCTTAAAACTTTTTTCTACCGGCTCCGCCCCAGCCCCTCTCTCTTTTATTAGAGAGAGGGGCTGGGGAGGCTACGCCCAAAGAAATCCCTTAGGGCTTGCCAGCAAGCCTAGGGGTAGGGAGGCTACGCATATTTCTAGGGGGCGTAGGGCTACGGCCCTGACCCCAGCCCCTCTCTCTCTTTTATTAGAGAGAGGGGCTGGGGTATGGGGGAATGCGAAGCCTCCTCTAAAAAATTAGGTACCTAGAGGTACCTAGGGAAAAGATAAAGTATATGAGGGTTGCTTCTAATATCCTTATCCCTCCTTCCTCCTACCCTTCCTCCTACCCTTCCTCCTCAATAGAATTGAGGAGGAAGGGTAGGGTAAGAGGAAGGGTAAAGGTTATAAAGGGGATGAGGGGACTAAATGTTTCTTTGGACCTTATTGAATATTTAAAGTCTGTTCTTCCCATGATCCTAATTATTTCTATTATCTATTTAACTAAAAATAGATTTAGTGCCTAATTTTTTGAAGGCTAATCCGCCTGAACGCCAATAGGCGTTCAGGCTGACCCTGGGGTATGGATAAGCAAGCTAGCTCCCGACTCTTTTTTTACCCCTCCCCGACCCCAGCCCCTCTCTCTCTTTTATTAGAGAGAGGGGCTGGGTATGCAAGCGTCCCTTTCCTGAAAGGAAAGGGATGCATCCCTCCGACTCTTTTTTTTATAAAAAAAGTACGGAGGGACGCTTGCGGGGGCGAAGCGGGGGGGTATGAAACTAATTTTTTTTATTATAATAAAAAAAAAAATGACAAGCACCCCAAGGGAGAGGCTCCCCTAATAAAAATCGTAGATTTTTATAAGCATCCTTATATAGAGGCACGCCTAGGGGATTTAGTGATAAGGGGGTGGGCCGCTTAATAAAAATCGTAGATTTTTATAAGCCTTCAAAAAATAAACTGCGCAATGGCACTAAAAGATTCTTTAGCTTAATCGGTAAAGCGCATTCTTGATAAGAATGTTATTCAAGTTCAATTCTTGAAAGAATTAAATATGATTAGCTCAAGAGCTAAAAACCGGCTACTACCGATTTTTTTAAGCCCTAATTCCTTGCTTAGAAGCCGCCTGGGGTCAGGGGATCAGGGATTAGGGCATGCATCCCTATCCTTTCGGATAGGGACGCTATGTGTTTAAGTATAGTTGAAATTATAGTAACTATCTCCACGGATTAGGGCCGGGTTGGTAAGGCGTCCCATTTGGGTTGTAGTTTTATATTTGAGTCGTAATAAACCTAAATGAAAAATGAGTAGTGATATAGTGTATTGGATATAGAAAAATATTTATATAAATATAAGTATACAAAGAAACTATTAAGGATCCCTAGCTATGTATTAAAGAGTATTTTTAAGTTATGTTTTGAATTAATCAAAACATATAAACTCTTAGAGAAATTAAGTAATAAACGAAAGCGAATTGAAATATCTTAGTAGCTTCAGGAAAAGAAATCAAACGAGATTCTACGATTAGTGTGAATGAAAGTAGAGCAGCCTATATACAATATGAGTATATTAATAAGTAAAATGGATGAAAACCTGTTTGAATATTAAGGGGAACCTTCCTCTAAGGCTAAATATAATACATCAGCGACAGCGAATAAGTACCGTGAGGGAACGGGTTAAATAGTGGTTTTATAAGCAGCTCGAGCTGGTTAAAAAGTAAGAGCGTACCTTTTGCATAATGGGTCACCAAGTTAACATTAGATGCGAGCGTAATTGCGCGTAGTTAAAACGATGATCAAAAAAATGAATTAGTGTCTAAAGTTAGACCCGAAGCTAGGTGATCTTACTACAATCAGGATTATAAAAGTCCGAACCGGTTATTGTGGCAAAAATATCGGAAGAATTGTGGTAAGTGAGTGAAAGACAATCCTGACCTAGATAGCTGGTTTTCTGCGAAACCTATAATAGTAGGCAATTTTAGTAACATCTTAGCAGGTACAGAACTTCATCTCAGACAGGATGTAGAAAAAATTATGTTATAGGTTTAAACGTATCCTAATCCCTAAAAGGAAAGGGATCATAAACTTATAGTATAATAAACATCTTATTTTGTACAGATCGGGGGATCGTAGAGATTTTATCGGTGAGATTGTAGACTCGGAATGGCAATAATGAATACTGAATTATCAGACATAGAATGATAAGGTTGTATGTCAAAAGGGAAACAGCCCAGAACATAGGTTAAGGTTCCTAAATCGTTATCAAGTGAAATTAAGAAAGTTTTTATTTAAGCCGACAAGGAGATGGGCTTAGAAGCAGCCATAATTCAAAGACCTCGTAATAGAGCGCTTGTTAATTTTTTAAAAGCATCGAAAATTTAACGGATCTAAATAATGTACCGATACCTTGTCCATATTAGATTATAATAGAATAATATCTTCATCCCTCGAATTTTTAGAAAAAAATTCGAGGGATGAAGATTATAATCTTTTACTGGGGTAGCAGAACATTGAGTAAACATGAAGCATTATTATTATTTTTATAATAAATGTGTTAGTAAAAAGTTTAAGGCTTTTTATTTACAGTATACTCAAGAGAGAATGGTGACATGAGTAACAAAAAAGAAGTTCGGGGAGCGTCCTCCCTGAGCACTCGCCTAAAGCTTATGGTTTTATTTAAAGTAACGGCCTCTAAGTTATCACTTCCAAAGGTTGAAACGATGAGAAAATCTTATTACTTAAATGACAACATTTTTGACTAAGTGGAAAGTGTGCTGGAAAAAATAAGTAATATATCTTATTAAACAATAAGATGAATAAAAACCGTACCTAGAAACTGTGACAAGTAAGCTAGTGTAGAATACGAAGGCGTAAATGAGCTAACAATCATAAAGGAACTCGGCAAACTGACTACCATAACTTCGGGATAAGGAGGACTCAGTCGCTCCGTTTTGATAGTTTTACTGTTAAAATGGTTACGATGGAAGGAGCATGAAATAATGTTGTACGACTGTTTAATTAAAACAAAGCACTTTGCATTACGACTTAAGTCTAAGTATAGAGTGTGATTTCTGCCCGGTGCCGGCTGGCTAACGAAAATAACTAACTTTAAAAGGTTTGGTACTGTAGGAACCCCCGGTTAATGGCGGCCTTAGCGTGAGGGTCCTAAGGTAGCGGAATACCTTGACTGTTAAATGCAGTCTTTGCATGAATGATGTAACGATACAACAGCTGTCTCTATGATTGACTCAGTGAAATTGGCATAACTGTGCAGATACAGTTTACCTCTAGTTAGACGAGAAGACCCTATGCAGCTTTACTGTTACTAATTATTAGGTATGGTTGGGGACAAATTTTAGTAAATAAGGTAATTGATCAGATACAAATGTAATACCTTTATTATGGGGATCGTATTGTGAGGATTATTTAATCCCCACCTTTTCCTAACCAGAAAAGAGTGTAACCTTAGAAAGGAAAAATTGCTAGGAGACAGTTTATGCGGGGCACAGACCCCACAAAGAGTAAATGGGAGTGTCCAAATATGTTATATGTCTGTTTTTATATCCCTGTACAGGGATAAGCGTAAGCTAACAGAATGTATCACGGAACAAATAATCAGAAATTCTGGTTATTTTTTTGTTTGTAATATTAGATAGCATTATGCTATATTCTATCATATATATGTATAGATGTACAAGCTAGACAGTAATATGTCTAAATATTGGCGTTTCTGTATTTAGATGCTTATAATAGTGTAGACTTACAGGGTATTAATGAGAAAACCAATTTATCGTAGGTAGGATTTTAATTATTGTGGAAATAATTGTAGTTGAGATATTACGAAATATTATTCTATTATCTCATTAGTTATTGCATATAATATGCAATAGGTTATGTATGATACTTACCAAGTTTAATGGCTAAATCTTGCTTAACTGTTTGACCACCAACAAGTCTTACAGTCGCGTAAGCGGGGCATAGGATCACAAGACACAACAAGGAAAGGTCTTGGATTATTGGAAAAGCTACGCTAGGGATGTTTGTCCTTCAGTGTACAAAAGATACTAAATTTGGCCTTACAAATAAAGGTTAATCCTAGTAATCTTGAAGTACATTGTGATTTAATTGGGTAAATTTCAAAGATTACTTAAACTTAAACCCCGCAAGCCTTATCCCCAAATCCCTGACCCCCAGCCCCTCTCTCTCTAATAAAAGAGAGAGAGGGGCTGGGGGTATGGGGCGTAGCCCCAAGGGATTAGGTAGGGGGAGGCAAGGGGGTTTTGTGGTAGTTTTATCTACTACTGATATCTAAGTTAATTTGAAGCGAAATTTGTTTTAGCATATAATTTTGAATAGCTTGCTAACCTAAACTCAGATCGACTCCATACCCAGGGTTATTTTTTTTTTTATTCCCTTTCTAATTTTTTTTTTATTATTTAATAAAAAAAAAATAACAGGACTAGGACAGGCTAGTCCTGTGCTAGGCCTTAAAAATCGAAGATTTTTTTGGGTAAATAATAATAAAAAAAAAAATTAGAAGCCGGGGGATCAGTGGTTAGGTAAGTAAGGAAGAAATTAAAAAACAAAAACGTTCAACGACTAATAGGTGAGTTATGCTAACAATAAACCTTGTTTAAAACCCAACATTTTTCATTATGTATAGATATAAAAAAAAATTTTTTTGAATTTATGAATAATATTATGACACAACGCGACAAAAAAAATAATCTGCAGCCCAGTACGTCCTTGGACGGACGAAGGGCTATTATTTTTACGAAAAAAATAAATACTCAATATAAATTAGTACCTTTTAACATAGTAGAAAATCATGTAGGTAAAACTAAATATTTACCCGCGGTTTCTAAAGAATGAAAAAACAGTGTTTATAATTATTCTCCTAAGAATAATATAAATTTCCCTGTATATGATTTAAATATAAATTCTTTAATAAGAGGTTATTTTAGTTTATACTTTAATAATAAGTTTTTACAACACAAATATATATCACGTAGAAAAAAACGTAAATCTTTAACTAGAATTTTTGTAAGTAAAGCGGAAATAAAACATACTAACGAAAAAGCTATAATTACTCTTTATGTTTATAATAGAGAAAGGTTCGTTTTATTGAAAAAAATAAAAAAATTACAGAAATTTTGAGGATCCAACGTAAAAAAAAAAATTAGCTTTCTGGCAGATAAATGATGAAATTTACTTTCATTATTTACAGAGCAAAGTTCTTCTAAAGAGCTTGAAAGTATAAAATATAATAATAATTATTTATCTTTACTACCTAGATTAAAATTTAGGTTTGATCGTAAGAACCTTCAGATAAATTCTAGATTTTATGCTCGTAATAAGCGTTTTTTCAAACAAGTAAAAGAAATTTTTTCTACGATTAGAAGATTAAGATTAAGATTAAGTTTAAACAAATATAAATTTGAAGATAAATTTATATTCAAGTTAAGTCAGTTAATAAGTCAATATTATGGTAAGAAAGTAGAATTTAATATAGTTAATTTAAAATCTGTAGCTTATAATAGTGATATATTTACTGAAATATTAACATTAAAATTAAGAAAAAATAAATCTACACCTATGGGTAGAATGAATTCTTTACTTTCTAGAATTCATTTACCTAAAGTAAATAATATTATAGAAAGGGGTAGACTAGCAAAAGCGGTAGATTTCGAGTTAATAGATAATAAATATAAAAATCTGAATATAAATTCTATATTAGGTAAAGAGGCAAGCGCGAACCCCTTTGGGGATAAGGGAAGCTCTAATGAAGATAATTTAAATAAATTATTATATAACATATATTATAAAACTATTTTAACTAATTCTGTTCTTCCTGATTCTCAGGTTAATTTTTTTGAAAAAAAAATTAGCGAAGCCTCTTCGGACCCAGCAGGAGGGGTGAAGCCCCATAGAGGGCTTGCGCCTTCCAATAAATGAGGATATCAGGTAAACAAAGCTTATTTTTTTAAATTACGTGATATTATATTTGAAAATATAAAATATAAAGCTATGGGTGGTGCTAGATTAATAGTTAAAGGAAGATTAACTAAACGTTATAGAGCTGATAGAGCTCTATATAAATTGAAGTGGAAAGGTGGTCTTAAGAACATCGATTCTTCATTTAAAGGGTTGACAACAGTTCACCATTTAGGTTACCTAGATTCAAATGTTACAAAATCTTCTATGGTTAGTAAGAGAAAAATTGGAAGCTTTGGTGTAAGAGCTTGAATAAGTGGAAAAAATTAATCTACTATGAGTTCCCTTTCGCAAACCCCTGATCCCCCTTTATACCCCAGCCCCTCTCTCGACTTAAAAAAAAGTATAAAAAGAGAGAGGGGCTAGGGGGGTCGGGATATGGGGGTTTAATAAGGCCTGGTTCCCAGGCTTGCCTGGGCTAGGCGAAGGGTTAAAGAAAACTTATCTCTCCTGTTGTTCAATATTCTAATGTAACCGAAAATAAGTCTTTAATTATTAACCCATACCCGGGGGGCGAAGCCGGGCTAAGAAATGGAGAATATATCGCATGAAATATACATAAAAGAAAAATGAAGAAATAGTCTGAACCATTTTGTGAAAAATGGATATAAGGCAGTAGTTATCAATTGTGGGTGCTTGCCATTTTTATTATTATTATTATTATAAATAATAAAAAAAAAAATTCCCGAGCAAGCTCTAATTCAAAAAATAGCCTATCCCCTTCGTATCCCGTAGGGGATTGGGTAGCGGGCGCACACAAAAAATAAGACTAACTGCTCTTTATGATAACAATTTGAACAGGCTAATTTGCGCAAGAGTGTGCAAAATGAGTGCGCGGTTTGGCACCTCGATGTCGGCTTAACTTATCCTCATGGATGCAGAAACTATGTAGGGTACGACTGTTCGTCGATTAAAAAGTTACATGAGCTGGGTTAAATACGTCGTGAGACAGTATGGTTTCTATCTTCTAGAGGGAATTAGAATATAATAAGGAATATCCTATGTACGAAAGGAACTTGGTATATTAATTTATTAATATTTAAATGATAAAATTATTAATCTCTGGTTTACCTGTTGTTTATATGTCTAAAAAAAAAATTTTTAGACTATCATACTTTCACTTGAGTAGTTAAGATAGTATAGGCACGGCAGGGAAGCTATGTTAGTCAAAGATAAGTGCTGAAAGCATCTAGGCACGAAACTTACCTTAAGATATTTCTTAAATATACGTAATATAACATTACAAACATAATAAATGACAAAATTGTCATTTACCTTGCCCCTGGTAGCAAACCAGCCACTGGTAGTAAACCACCAGCTTCCTATTTTTTAACGGATACGGAGGACCGGGGGGAACCACATTATGGTTATAGGCTTTATTTGTAAGAATCTAGAGATTAAAAGGAATAAAGTACTAATTTTGTAACTAACTAAATATTTTCTTTATATCATATATCATTTTGGTTATTTTTAGCCCTTCGTCCTGATCCCCCTCCCGCAAGCGCCCTCTCTCTTTCAGAGAGAGAGGGTGCATCACTCTCTACAGAGAGTGACGCTTGCATACCCAGCCCCTCTCTCTAATAAAAGAGAGAGAGGGGCTGGGGTCGGGGAGGCAAAGCGGGGGGGTCCGGGGGGATGGGATGCTTGTGTATCCCTTATCCCCTAAAAGGGATTTGGGGCGAAGCCAGAAGCCAGGATATTTTTTTTTCAAAAAAATTCACAAGCTCGGGTATGAGGATATAAAGATATAAGAAAGGATTAAGGAGGATGAGAATAATTATGGTTAAAAGCTGAGGCCTGATTAGCATAAAAGTAATGCAATTGTTTTGTAATCAATTGAAGCAAGTGCGATACTTGCATCGGGCTAATACATATTACAATCTATGTATAAGAGGATTAGTCGTCTAACGGTTAAGACATTGTACTTTCTCTACTGAGACTGCGGGTTCGAATCCCGTCTAATCTAATTTAATTGTAAGTCAAGAGCGTATGGTAAGGCTTTTTATATGTCAGCATATTTCACGGTTTCGGTTCTAGTTATACTAGTGCGGTTTAGTGTAAAGAGTAACATATTTGGCTCATGACCAAATGATATAGGTGCAAATCCTTTAGCCGCATTGCAGGGAAAGTGTAGAAAGTGTTCTAGGTATTAGGCTTTTCTGATTTGTAGTGATATACATAATAATCTCCTGCGCTTTTTGCCTTATATCCCATCCCATATTTTCTCCCGGTTACGACCCAGCCCCTCTCTCGACCCTTTTTTTTACCTTTCTAATTTTTTTTTTTTATTATTTAATAAAAAAAAAATAACAGGACTAGGACAGGCTAGTCCTGTGCTAGGCCGTCCCCCCTTTGGCCCTTCTAATTTTTTTTTATGCTAGGGCTCCGCCCCTGCCATAAAAAAAAATAACCAAGAATAGGTCTTGGACCCTGGGGTCGTCCCCCGACCCCAGCCCCTCTCTCTTTTATTAGAGAGAGGGGCTGGGTATGCAAGCGCCCTCTCTCTTTCAGAGAGAGAGGGTGCATCACTCTCTACAGAGAGTGACGCTTGCATACCGAAGGGGGTCGGGGAGGGAGGGGGATAAGAAGGGCTATAGAAATAAGCTTTCAAAAAATTAGGCACTAAATCCTTCGCTGCCCTCTCTCTGAACCCCTCAAGTTTGAGGGGTTCAGAGAGAGGAATCATCACTTTGTGACGCTAGTTGTGTAGAAGGGGGTGGGGTAAGTTCTCATCCAATAACTAAAATAATTAAAACCAATAAGCAAGTAGCCTTTAAGAATAAATGATACTATATAAAAATAACAAATAAAGACATAAAATAATAAAGAATACTTTATAGAAATGAGGCTATAGCTTAATTGGTAAAGCGTATTGCTCATGACAATAAAAATAAGTGTTCAAGTCACTTTAGCCTTAATCCGAGTGCTGGAATAGGTAGACAGTGCAAGCTTAAGTTTTGTTGATGAATAATCATGGACGTTCAAGTCGTCTCTCGGATAATAAAAACTTTTTTACTATATTGGTTTGGAAGAGGATTAAACTTCTCTTCCAAACCAATACTTCCCCCGCAAGCGTCCCTCCGACTCTTTTTTTTATAAAAAAAGTACGGAGGGATGCATCCCTTTCCTTTCAGGAAAGGGACGCTTGCATACCCAGCCCCTCTCTCTAATAAAAGAGAGAGAGGGGCTGGGGTCGGGGGGAAGGTAAAATAAAGGGGATATAGTTTAGTTGGTAAAACTGCAATTTTGCATATTGTTGTCTTAGGTTCGATTCCTAATATCTCCAATTTAACTTTAGAGGGAACTAGGCTTAATTAAGCCAGCCTAGTATGCTTATAGTTAAAATATAATAAGAAGCCTAAGAAGCTCAAATGGTTGAGCAGAGAACTGAAGTTTCTTTGGTTGTAGGTTCGAGTCCTACCTTAGGCAATAAAAGGGGATGGTGGAATTGGTAAACACGAATAACTTAGGATTATTTGATCGTGAGATTGTGCAGGTTCAAGTCCTGTTCCCCTTAGTCGATTTATTTTATATAAACCCCGCAAGCTTTATCCCCCTGAACTCCCGCTTTATCCCTTCCCGACCCCCAGCCCCTCTCTCTCTTTTATTAGAGAGAGGGGCTGGGTATGCAAGCGTCCCTTCGGGATGCACCCTTTGGGGGTCGGGGGGGATCCGGCAGGGGTTCCGGGGGGATCCGGCAGGGGTTTGTTGTGGACTAATGGGGCCATAAATTTTGGTTTTAGCAGCTTCGTAGGGCTCCGCCCCTGAACCCCCCGTTTTATCCCCGCAAGCGCCCTCTCTCTTTCAGAGAGAGAGGGTGCATCACTCTCTACAGAGAGTGACGCTTGCATACCCAGCCCCTCTCTCTAATAAAAGAGAGAGAGGGGCTGGGGTCGGGTTTAGATAAGTTTAAGTCTATATTTGTGTGTGGTGATTATTTAAGTTTATTACACCTGACGGTTAGAAGAAGACTGCGTGACGGTAAATCTATCAAGTTTAACTCCAGATTAGTGTATGTTAGCTACTTCGTAGCTAACATTTATTAGTGATGAGTTATTAATAGTGAATGTATACTGCTAGCTGCTTAGTTAGTTGCTGTTTAAACTTGGAAGCCGTGGTTTCGATTGTTAATATACTTTTTAAATAAAGTAAAAGATTCTATGTTGTGGACTAATGGGTAAGTCATAAATTTTTGGTATTTACAATTGAGTGTTCGAGTCACTCCAACATAAAAGTCAAGCGTAAGCTTCTTTTTTCCTCTTAATTATCCTTTCCTCGGTACCTTAAAGAGGGGCTTCGCCCTCCCCTAGTAATTTTAGACCTTTTCATGTATTGTTTATTCTTGGATAGCGGCCCCTCTCCCTTTCGAGGGGGAAAGGACTAGCCTAATAAAAATCGAAGATTTTTCTACGGCTAGGGGCTGACCCGGGCGCTCGGCTGACCCTCCGGGTTATTTTTTTTTATTATTATTTATAATAATAAAAAAAAATTAGCAAGCGGTAGGGTCGAAGAAAAAAAATACCCACCCTTCGGCTTAAACCGTCTAGCGGTTCCTAGTCCGGCCTTTTTTTATAAAAAAAAAGGGTCGAAAGGTTCGGCCTAGCCCTGCTGCTAGTCCGGCCTTTTTATAAAAAAAAAAGGTCGAAAGGGAGAGAGAGGTTAGGCTGCATCTTCCCGCACTTTGTTAATGCCTTAGGGACGCTTGTAAGGATAAAAATATCAGGTTTATAGAAATGAAAAGAATAACTAATCAGACACCTAGTTTAAATAATTTAAAGTTTTAGGGTTTCTCTTTATAATCATCTTGTATCCTTATTATCTCTTTTATCCTTGTATCCTAGATAAGGGATACAAGGATTCGTGATGATATTAGAGGGATACTTTATTTTTATTATCTTTCCTTCATATATCCTTTAATGGGAGAGGGAGGGATGCATCCTAATCCCTAGGGATTAGGATGCATCCCCACCCTTTTTTTTTTTTAAGGTAAGGGACGCTTAAAAAAGAATAGTTATATATTATAGATCAAATGGAGGATATAGTTCAATAGGTAGAGCGACTGTATGTGGCACAGTAAGTTCCCTGTTCAAGTCAGGGTATCCTCCCAAATATTCAATCAGGGTAGTTTAATAGGTTAAAACCTTAATTTCATGCATTAAAGATGAGAATTCGAGTTTCTCTCCTGGTTTACAAAAGGTTCTAAATAATCCTAATAAATGGGTATAGACTGTTTTTTATTTATCTGAAGATAAATAAAAACAGTCTGTTTAGGAAGTTTTTGTTTTAATTAAAAAAAATTTTTTTTATGATAACCTTATCTATATTATGTTTATTATTTTCGAACGCTGTCACATTAAGACGAGATATGTCCATTCTTTTTAATAGAATAGCTATAATAGCTATATCTTATTGTTTTTTACAAGATTTAGTAAGTTTATCCTTAGTTAATAAAGGAGTAGCTTTACATGGAGGTTTACTTCAAATTACAAGTATTACACAAATATTTCATATATTTGTTTTTATAATCACTATGTTAATATTACAGTTAACAAGTTTCTTCCCTAGAAAAGTTTGAGTTAAAGAGCATTCATCTTTAAAACATCTTTTAATGGATAATTTAGTTTATTATAGAACTAAAATTATAAATAAAATGGGGGAACATTTAAAAATAATAGAATACCCTGGGCTACTACACGATAATTTGTTAAGGGGAAAACTATCAAATTCCGGGGACATCCTAAAGCTTTTGATACCAAATCTGGTTGAATTTTTCCAAGGTGGGTGAACTAATTATTCACGTATGGTAACAAGTCAAAAGATGGCGCTTTACTACCACTGATTAAAGTGGACTAATGGTGATATTAGGGTATTGGACTCTTATGCTGTCGAGTTACAAACTCGAAAAATGGACAATCGCGGATCTAAATCAGTTATATTTAAAAATATAACTGTAAAAGAGCAACGAGTAGACGGTAGTTACATTAACCTATGTATTAGGGATTCAATGTTAAGGTGTACTCTAAAGAGGTTCGAAAGAATTTCTAGTTCCAGTTTCCGTTTAAATCAAATTCTAAATAAACAACTACATTCAACAACTGTGCGTAACACGGATTCTAAAAATCTGCTTGAACCTAAATCTTCTGATAAAAACACGAATATTTTTAGTTTAAACCCTTGATTTATAACAGGATTTACAGATGGAGATGGTTCATTTAGTGTTTCTATTGCTAAAAAAAAGTCAGGTACAGGTTGAAAAATACAACCTTTATTTACTATAGGATTAGATCCCAAAGATTTAGACTTATTGGTCCAAATTCAAGCTTACTTTAAAGTAGGTAAGATCTATACTAGTTCAAGGGGTATAGTTTACTATACTGTGGGTTCTACAAAAGATATAATAAAATATATCTTACCTCATTTTGACAAATACAATTTAGTGACTCTCAAAATAAAAGATTATTTAGTATTCAAGAATATTGTTCTTCTTATAGAAAAAGGGGAACATAAATCCTTATCTGGTTTATTGAAAATCTTTTCACTTAGAGCTATTCTAAATAAAGGGTTACCAAGCTTTATAAAGGCTGAATACCCTAATATTACCCCTGCTGTTGAACCTGAGTTTAAGTTATCCAATTACTTAAATTCACATTGACTATCGGGATTTATAACAGCAGAGGGGTCTTTCTTTATTTCTATCTATTCTAACGAGAAAAGAAAAGCAGGGTATGCTGTAAGTCTTGTATTTAGTTTAAGTCAAGATCTTCGAGATTTAGAGCTACTAAATAGACTCGTGAATTACTTAGGGTGTGGAATAGTTCGAGAACATCCGAATCGTAATACAGCTGAATTAATTATAACTAAGAATGAAGATATTAATTTAAAACTAATTAAATTTTTAATAAAATTTCCCCTTTCAGGTGTAAAATTATTAGATTTTGAGAGATTTAAACAAGTATCTTTTTTAATCGAAAATAAAATGCACTTAACTCAAGATGGGATTGAATTAATAAAAACGATTAAAGACAAGATGTATACAAGGTAGTAGAATTATATCAAAATCCTGAAGGTCGTATAGGTTTTTACGTTGTAGCTAGCTAAGTAGTAATAACTATGAAGCTAAAAGAGTAGTTTGAAATTTACTCTTAATTTATTTAGAATTTGGCAGGATCTGGTTATCAATGTTAATTTTATTATTTGTAGTAAGTGGAGCCATTTTCTTAATGTCTACTAATGACTTAGTTTCTATATTTTTATCAATAGAACTTCAAAGTTATGGATTATACTTATTAAGTACTATCTATAGAAATTCAGAATTAGCTACTACTGGAGGGCTGATGTATTTCTTATTAGGTGGTTTAAGTTCGTGTTTTATCCTGTTAGGTACAAGTTTATTATATGCTAACTCAGGTACTACAAATATGGATGGTTTATACGTAATTACTAGTATAAGTGATAGTATAGGGGGAAGTTCTTGATATAAATCTTATTATATAAACTTTTCTTTACTTATTTTTAGTATAGGATTCCTATTTAAAGTAAGTGCTGCACCATTCCATTTCTGATCTCCTGAAAGAGGACCTGGGAAATCCTCTACTGTTGGGAGTATACTACCAAATTCTGGAAAAGCCCTAGAACTTCAAGTACCAAGCTATACTTTAAAAGGTATATGTGGATGGATTAATTACTCATGTATGGTAACAAGCTTGAAGGCTTCTAAAAAGAACGTGGGTAATCGCGGATCTAAATCAGTTATATTTAAAAATATAACTGTAAAAGAGCAACGAGTAAATGGTAGTAAATATGGTATAAATTTCCCATATTTAAGATGTACTCTAACGGGTTTCGAGAGAAACTATCCCGTTAAATTCCCTTCTGACCAAATTATTCAAAAACGATTTTTTTCTATTGAGTCTGGTTTGAACAAAGATACAAATAAATTACCTCAATTGAAAGAACCTTGATTTATATCAGGTTTTACAGATGCAGAAGGATGTTTTCTTGTTCTGGTACGTAAATCACCTAAAAATAAATTAGGTTGACGATTAGAAGCTAATTTTTCTATCAATCTTCATGTTAGAGACATAGAATTATTAAGGCTTATTCAAGCTTACTTTGGAGGAGTAGGTAGAATAGGTAAAGAAAGAAATAATTGTCGTGATTTTACAATAGGTTCTTTAGATCAAATTATTACAAAAGTAATACCTCATTTTGATAAATATCCCTTAAAAACAAATAAATATGCTGATTACTTACTATTTAAACAAGTAGTAATGATGATGCAACGCGGGGAACATTTGACTATTGAAGGTTTACAAAAAATAATAAATATTAGAGCTTCTATTAATAAAGGATTAAGTCCTTTACTTAGAGAAGCCTTTCCTAATAATATAGCTGTAGTAAGACCATCATTAGCTATAGCTAATACTAAATTACATCCTCAGTGAGTAGCTGGTTTTACTTCTGGTGATGGTTGTTTCAAAGTTAGTGTTAGGGAATCTAAATTATGTAAAGCAGGAAGTCGTGTAGTATTAGTTTTTATAGTAACTCAACATATCAGAGACGAATTATTATTAAAAAGTTTGATAGATTTTTTTGGATGTGGTCAAACTTTTAGTTATAAAGATCATATAGAGTTTAGATGCCAATCATTCAAAAATAATTCTAAAATTATTTTACCTTTTTTCTATAAATATCCTATTCTTGGTGTTAAAGGACAAGACTTTGAAGATTGAGCTAAAGTAGCGGAAATAATTGAAACAAAGCTTCATTTAACTAAGGAAGGTATGGATCAAATTCGTAAAATAAAGGGAGGAATGAATAAAGGTAGATATTTAGGGGGCTCCGCCCTCCAAAAGAATTAATACTTGGCCGTTATGATTTATATAATATGTTTATAATGAAATAGCTTGTATAAAGTCGTTCTTTTCTTTAATTTGTACGATAAATTTAATTGCCGTGGATGTTTACGACGCAATACCTACAATAGTAACAACTTTTGTTGCAATTGTAGCCAAAATCTCTATATTTATACTATTATTAGAAATAGTATATTTTACAAGTAATTCTTTCTCAGGTGAAGGTTTAAATTGAACATTTGGTTTATTAATGAGTTCTTTCCTTTCTTTAATAATAGGAACAGTAGTAGGTTTAACACAGTTTAGAATAAAAAGATTGTTTGCCTACAGTACGATAAGTCATGTTGGTTTTATATTATTAGCTTTAAGTATAACTACAATAGAATCTATACAAGCATTTATATTTTATCTAATGCAATACTCTATAAGTAACCTTAATGCTTTTATTATACTAGTGACAATGGGATTCTCATTCTATTTTTATGTTACGGAAAATAAAGAACATAAAGAACTTTTAGATAAAAACAATTCTCCAATTCAATTAATCAGTCAATTAAGAGGATATTTCTATATTAACCCTTTCTTAGCTTTAAGTTTTGCTATTACAATATTCTCTTTTGTAGGAGTACCACCTCTTGTAGGATTCTTCGCTAAACAGATGGTATTAAGCGCTGCTTTAGATAGTGGTTATGTTTTCTTATCTTTAGTGGCTATATTGACTAGTGTAATTGGTGGAGTATATTACCTTAACGTTATAAAAGAAGTTTTCTTTTATAAACCTGAATATAAATTAAATTCTATATTAAAAGATCGTAAATTATTAAGTTATGTTTATAATAAAGATAATCTTTTAGTAAGAAATTTAGAATTCAAATATAATAATATTATGATGACTAGCCCTATTTCTATTACAATATCTAGTATCACATTAATAATTTTATTATTTATATTTATGAATAAAGAATGATTAAGTATGGGTTCCATTAGCCTCCTATTCTTCTTATGTGCTAAGGAGCATTATTTTGCTCGTAATTTATTATGGCTATTAAATATAAATCGAATTTTATCATATGCTGCTGATCTAACAAGCTCTCGTGCTCATTTCTTTAGTACGTACAATCGATTGTGAGATACTTGTCTTTCGATTGCCTCCGTTAAAAATAGTTTTAAACGTACTAGATATAATACTCTATTTTCTTCTATTACTCCTGTACAAATGTTAGGTTATTCAACATTTAATAGTAATAAGATCCATCCTATTTCACCTTGATTTATATCAGGTTATTCTGATGCAGAAGGTTGTTTTAATGTTAGTCTTCAAAAAAATCCTAACGGTAAATTTTATGTCCGACCATCATTCCAGATAAAAGTACACTCAAGAGATAATTTATTATTATTGCGTATTAAACATTATTTTGGGGATATAGGAAAAATTTATATAACTAGTAAGGATTCAAAATTCGTTGTAAGATCTTTAGACGATATTTTAAAAATAATTTCGCATTTTGATAACTACCCTTTAATAACTCAAAAAAAGGGAGATTTCATACTATTTAAGGAAATAATCCTTAAAATAGTTAAAGGGGAACATTTATCAGCAAAGGGATTACAAGAGATTGTAAATATTCGTGGATCGTTAAATTTAGGTTTATCGGATTCCTTGAAGACTGTTTTCCCTAATACTGTGCCTGTCAATAGACCCTTGATACAAAATATCTCTAAGCCTCACCCTGAATGAATGGCAGGGTTTGTTTCAGGTGAGGGATGCTTTTTAGTTCAAATAGCTAAATATGGTAAAGGTAAATTAGATGGTGTTTCATTAAGTTTTAAGGTATCTCAACATTTGAGAGATGAGTTATTGTTAAGATCATTTATTTCTTTTTTTGGTTGTGGTATATTCAATTACCATAGTGGAAATAGTAAGTCAGGGTCAGGGGTATTTATTGTTAGAAAGTTTTCGGATATTTCAGATAAAATACTGCCCTTTTTTAAAGATCATATGATAGAAGGTATTAAAAGAGAGGATTATGAAGATTGATTGAGAGTAGCCGAACTAATTAAATCTAAGGCTCATCTAACCGAAGAGGGTTTAGATAAAATTCGTGAAATAAAATCAGGTATGAATACGTTAAGATAATTTATCCTTTTTTTTTTTTATTTATAGTACTTAACCGAGATGCAATAGGTAGCCCACTAAATTTCTACGATTAATTATATATCACCGGCCCCAAAAAAATCTTCGATTTTTAAGGCCTAGGCCCAAGGACCTAGTCCTGTTATTTTTTTTTTTATTAAATAATAAAAAAAAATTAGAAAGGTTAAATTTAATTATTTTAGTTTTTTCTTCCACTATACGTAGTGAGGAATGAGTGATATATATAAATATTAATAATGGAAATTTTAAAAAACATTGGATTAATTGCAAGAATATCAATACCCCGTTGTTTTATTGATAATTTGCAGCGAAGTTTATCTTAGTATTATTATTAGAGTAGAGAGGTCTCTACTAAATTAATTAATGGAGAGTCTTCACTCTAATGATGTGAGATAAAACGTTCAACGACTATTAGGTGAGAGTAATACTAACAATAATCCTATATAATGTATCCGATATTACTTATGTGTTAATATGGCATTACTGATCTTAAATCAGATCTCTAATAATAGCCAGTTATTAAATACTAAGTAGATAAAGACATAGTCTGAACAATATAGTAATATATTGAAAAATTAGTTCTAGTTAAGATGAAATGATATTTCATTAGCTCCAGCGGTGCCATTAGGCACTGCTGGAGCAGCGCTAGCGGCTAATTAACTACTAACACCATTGACCATATTGGTACAAATTTTATTTAATAATTAAATGAGTAGTCTTACTTTTTTCTTTTTATTTGTATCTATATTAGCTTTAGTCTTCTTAATCGTAAATTTACTTCTTGCTCCGCACAATCCTTATCAAGAAAAATATAGTATTTTCGAATGTGGTTTCCACAGTTTTTTAGGACAAAATAGAACACAGTTTGGTGTAAAATTCTTTATTTTTGCTTTAGTTTATCTATTATTAGATTTAGAAATTCTTTTAACTTTCCCTTTTGCAGTAAGTGAATATGTTAATAACATTTATGGATTGATAGTAGCATTATTATTTATAGGTATTATTACTATAGGTTTCGTGTTTGAATTAGGTAAAAGTGCCTTAAAAATAGACAGCCGTCAAGTGGTAACTCTTTTAAACGTAAAATCCTCAAATGTAACAGAACTTATAAGTAAAACTTCTTAAGTATTTAAATCTGTTTAGTTTAATGTTTATAAATTAAGGAGGAATTAATTTAGGTGGTTTTGGTAGCATAACCCGGCAAGCCCTAGGGCTTGCCGGGCTAAGAAATGGAGAATATATGGCAACAAATATACCTGAAACTAAAAGAAAAATGAAGAAATAGTCTGAACCATTTTGTGAAAAATGGATATAAGGGAGTAGTTATCGATCGTGGGTGCTTGCCATTTTTATTATTATTATTATTTATAATAAAAAAAAAATTAGAAGGCGCACCCCAGCAGGCGCGGGCCCTATCCTCGAAGGGGATTAGGGCTGTATTATAGAAAAAAAGATTTTATTTTTTCTGTGATACTAGCTTAATGGTGATGCATTAGGCTTACATATTTATTGAGGGTTTCTTTAGAACCTAAATTTTACTATAGAGTAATTTATTATTTGATTGTCCTACGATATGAAAAGAAATGAGATGTCAAAAAAAAAAAAGATAGAAATGATACAAGTTGCGAAAATAATAGGTACAGGTTTAGCTACTACAGGATTAATAGGAGCTGGAGTAGGGATAGGTGTAGTGTTCGGAGCATTAATATTAGGTGTAGCGAGAAATCCTTCTTTAAGAGGTCAATTATTCTCTTATGCTATTTTAGGTTTTGCATTTTCTGAAGCTACAGGTTTATTCGCTTTAATGATGGCATTCTTGCTATTATATGTAGCCTAATCCGAGGTTTATTTCCCTTTTTTTTTATTATAAAAAAAAATAAGCACCCTCCTAAAAAATTTTTTTTATTTCTTCTGTATCTTAGAGGGATTGAGGGGCTGGCGCCCTTCCTAAAAAAAAATAGCCAAAAAGTTTGAAATATATATGAGAGTTACTCATATATATATTAGCTAGCTAATAAAAGATTTTTCCTTGCTAAGGATATTTCTTAATTAGGTTAAAGGCGGGCCAGATATTCTTATTCTAAAAATGTAGATATAAAGAATTTGTTTTTCGACTTTGCAGTTTAGTAAAGTGGGCCTAACTTTAAAATATTAATTTTCGATTCTATACATAATTAAGTATTTAATAGTTTTTACAAATATAAAGATATAGAGATATTTATTGAAAAATTTATAAAATGTTTTTTATTCAGAATATTTTAAATATAAATTTTGATGTACCTACTCCGTGAGGTATTTATTTCCAAGATAGTGCTACTCCTCTTCCTAAATGATCTGGGAAATCATTAATGGGGATAAAACTACCAAATTCCGGAAAAACCCCAGAATTTCAAGTACCAAGCTATACTCGAAAGGGTATAAGTGGATGAACAAATTACTCATGTATGGTAACAAGCTTGAAGGCTTCTAAAAAGAACGTGGGTAATCGCGGATCTAAATCAGTTATATTTAAAAATATAACTGTAAAAGAGCAACGAGTAGACGGTAGTTGACATGGTAATCGTTTATCGTGTTTAAGATATACTCTAATGGGTTTCGAAAGAAATTTACATAATAAAATCCTAACTACTCAATTAGTTAATAAAAGAAGTTATTCTACATCATTTTTTAATGAGGGTAGAGATGACAATAACCATTATTTAATAATAAACCCCCATTTCTTAACTGGTTTTGCGGATGCTGAAGGTTCATTTGTTTTAAGTATAACAAAAAGTAATAATGTTAAATCAGGTTGAGTAATCAAACCAAGATTTCAAATACATTTACATAAAAAAGATTTATTTATTTTGGAAGCTATTAAAAATTTTCTTGGTGTTGGTAAAATATATGTTCAAGGTGAAGTTTCAGTAGAATACAGAGTATTTTCTATTAAGGATTTAAAAATAGTTTTAGATCACTTTGATAAATTTCCTCTTATTTCACAAAAATATGTAGATTATCTTTTATTTAAAGAAGCTTACCTATTATTAATTAACCGTGAACATTTAACATCTGAAGGTTTACGTAAAATTATATCTATAAAAGCATCTATAAACAACGGTTTATCTTCATCATTAAAAGAAGCTTTCCCTGGTATTATACATGCTGTAAGACCTTTGAAAGAAAATATTTCTATTTATAATCCTCAATGGCTGGCAGGATTTACTAGCGGAGAGGGATCCTTTGGTGTTAAAATTAGAAATGCTGAGGGTAACTCTAAAGCTTTTATTGAATTGATATTTCAAATTAATCAACACGTTCGAGATAAAGAATTAATAGCTTGCATTGCTGAATATTGAGGATGTGGTAAAATTTATAAACATTCTGTAAATGCAGTAGTGTACAGAGTATCTAAAAGGTCTGACTTAACTGAAAAAATTCTTCCCTTTTAAAATATCCTATCTTAGGGATAAAAGCTTTAGATTTTAAAGACTTTTGCTTTATATCAGAATTAATTGAAAATAAAGCTCATTATAGTAAAGAAGGGTTAGATCAAATTCTTCATATTAAAGTTAATATGAATAGCGGTAGAGTTGAGTACTAGCTTTGTTCAAGTGTATTTTGCTCAAACCCCCGCAGGCTTGCATACCCGAAGGGGTCGGGTTTAGGAATTTTTTTTTATTATTATTTAGAATAATAATAAAAAAAAATTAGAAGCCGGGGGGGGGTATGGAACTATTATTAAAGGTTATACAATATTTTAACTAATTGAAAGTTGAATTTCATTTTTTTTTTTTTGCAGATGGAAGGATTAGTTGAATTACACGATAATATTATGTATTATCTTGTTGTAATTTTATTTGCGGTTGCATGAGTTTTATTATCTATAGTAAGAAATTACATTGAGACTAAGTCTCCTATATCTCACAAATATTTAAATCACGGTATAATAAGTGTGCCGGCTCAAAAGTGTTCTAATCATATTAAATATAATCAGTTTTTAAATTCTTGTCCATTCGGGGGGAGTGCTTACGCCCCCCTCGTATATAATTACTGAAAAGTACGTGGTTATTCTACCTCTAGTTTAAAAGATAGGGATGATCAATTTATTCCATATCCCGACCCCCCCTGAAAAAGGGGGGATATGGAGGGGGATCAGGCAATCTATGAAGATGCCTCTTCAATGCAAAAGGCAATCTTAAAAGATAATGCAGGGAAATCTGGTATTTATATGTTAACCAATAAACTTACTGGAGATATATACGTAGGACAATCTATTGACTTACGTAAAAGATTTCTTAACTATTTTAACTTAAGTTATTTAAGTAGACGTAATGAACTCATAATTTGTAGAGCTATAATAAAATATGGCTATTCAAATTTTTCGATAACTATTTTAGAGTATTGTGATAAATGTGATTTAGATATCAGAGAACAACATTATTTTGATGTTCTTAATCCTAAATACAATATCCAGAAAATAGCAGGTGGTAGCTCAAAAGGTTTAATATTATCAGAGGAAACCAAAAATAAGATCAGTAAAGCGTCCCTTCTTTTTCTTAATAATAAAAAGAAGGGATGCATCGACCGTTACACGGTCGCCGCTTTAAAGGGAGTTTATGTAGGGGAAAAAGCTTACTGATATGATTGTACTATGAGCGATACTACCAGAGAAATTATGAGTTCAAACCGAAAGGGGGAGCTTAATCCTTTATACGATAAATCTCATAGTGAAGAGACTAAAGAGCTAATGAGAGAAAAAGCGTTAGGTAGAAAATACTCCGAAGAGACTAAATTATTAATGAGTTCGAAACGTGGAAATCCTGTGAATATTTATGAAAAGTGTTCATCAGAAGGGTATGAATTAATAGGTAGTTTTGTTTCCGCGAGAAGAGCTGGAAAATTTTTAGGTATTAGCGGTAGTACTATTCTAAGTTATATGAAATCGGGTATGGTCTTTAAAGATAGATATAAATTTTCATCTAAATAAAGATGAATATTAGAGTAACTATGAGTATAATTTCACTGAACGCTGGAAAGTCCTAAAGCCTTTGATACTAATAATCATATAAAAGAAAAAGATTGAAAGATTATGAGTGAAAACTCAAAGGATGTTACAATGGATAATCAAGCAGGAAACCAAAATAATTCTTTATATTATGAGTAGGTAATCCCTAGAGACTAAACGTGAAACTATGAGTTATGAAGTTTTCCTGGTATTATGTAGCCAGGAAAATTTTAACCCAAAAAAATCTTCGATTTTTAAGGCCTAGCCACCGACGAGTCGGTTACTAGTCCTGGGCGAAAGGCTGGTAGATTATATAGTCCAATTTTATATGAAAGTATAAAAATGTTGTTTGACACTTATAGAATTAATATGAACAATTACACCTGCAGTAATTTTAATATTAATTGCATTCCCTTCATTCAAATTATTATACTTAATGGATGAAGTTGATGATTCTTCAATGTCAGTTTTAGCAGAGGGTCACCAATGATATTGAAGCTACCAGTACCCTGATTTCTTAAATTCAGATGAAGAGCTTATAGATTTTGATTCTTACTTGGTACCAGAATCTGATTTAGAAGATGGAGCTTTAAGAATGTTAGAAGTTGATAATAGAGTTATCCTTCCTGAACTAACACATGTTAGATTCATCATCACTTCTGGTGATGTTATACATTCTTTCTCAGTTAATGCTTTAGGTATAAAATGTGATGCATACCCAGGTAGATTAAATCAAGTATCTGTTTTTATTAACAGACCTGGAGTTTTCTACGGTCAATGTTCTGAAATATGTGGAATTTTGCACAGTTCGATGCCAATTGTAGTGGAGTCTGTGAACCTGGAAAGGTACTTGAGTTGACTGGATGCACAGTAAGATCAGCCGTGGTATCCAGTTTAGAGTTACTTAATTCACTACCGTTGGAGCTGCCTTCTTTAGAAGGGTTTGGGTTTGAAGAACCCTACTTAATAGAGATAGGCAAAAACCTTAGCTTAGACTTAGATATTAGAGGTATTTCATCAGAATTTGAGATAGAACTTTGTACTTCGGTTCAGAATTACTGAGAATATAATCTGGTATCCAGCGGCGGCGGATCGACAAATGAATGTACAATATTAAATCCAGCGTCAGGTCTTTTAGATTGATTAGGAGGTGTCGGTGTATTAGTTAAAAAAATTATGTTAAATCCTTTAAGTCTTTTAGACTTAAAATGTGTAATAATCCAGGATCATACATTAACAGGTGGTTTAGTTTTAGTGTGTGTAATAATCCAGGATCTTACATTAACAGGAGGTTTAGCGTGTGTAATAATCCAGGATCATACATTAACAGGTTTAATACAAGTATCATCATGTACTAAATATTATCCTGAGAGCCCGCCTGTAACTAAATGAAGCCCTAAACCTGATATTAATAAACCTAAGTTATGGTTACCCGCACAGCACTTGGAGGGTTTAAGCGCCATTAGACTAGACAAGGAAAAAGAATGGGGTTATACTCCGCCTAAATCTATTCCTGAAAGAATCTGGTTAGGTGGTAATAGAATAGTGGATTGTCCATTATACAAGGAGAATGATAATATTAAATTACAAGGACCACCTAAAAGACCACGTTTTGGTGATCCGGGTTTACCTAGACCTAAACCCTAATATTTAAGATAATAAATAATAATTCTTATTATTCTTTTATCTATCTCTGGCCCAGGACTCGTGGCACAGGGTTGCCTTAAAAAATCTTTGATTTTTAAGGCCCCTATACCCCCTCCGGGGGGTCAGCGATAGCTACGCACTCTTTGGGTGCGGGTAGCTATATAGGACTAGCTGGGTTACGGGCTGACCCCCACCCTCTCTCTCCTACTTTTTTTTCCCTCCCCTAATGCATTAAAGCGGGGAGGGAAAAAAAGGGTCGAGAGAGAGAGGGGGTGGGGGTTGCTGACCCCTACCCGGCTTCTTATTTTTTGAATTATTAGAATAATTCAAAAAATAAGACCCCCGACCCCCCCTTTTAAGGGGGGTCGGGATTACATTATTATAAGGAGGGGCCGCTTAATAAAAATTTCTGATCTGATTTTTATAAGCCTTGCCTTATAAGAAAAAAATAGCCAAAAATAGCCATGAATAAGTTATTAGAAAGGTTATGCTTATTTAGGTATAGACCGCTAAAATCTCTGAAAAGAGATTTTAATGCTATTTATTTTAGTGTATATATATATATATATATATATATATATATATATAAGGGTGTGTAGTTTAAATGGTAGAACCTAGAGACAAGTTCTCTGAAGTAGGAGTTCGAATCTCCCTCACCCTCCCGACTCTTTTTTTTTTATAAAAAGTACAGGGATTTTTTTTTTTACAATAATTTAAAGTTTTATAAATATACAATGAATATTACATTAATACTTTTTTTAATAGGGATCTTAGGATTTGTATTAAATAGAAAAAATATTATATTAATGCTTATTTCTATTGAAATAATGCTATTATCTATAACATTTTTAATATTGGTAAGTTCACTTAACATTGACGATATAATTGGCCAAACATATGCTATTTATATAATAGCAATAGCAGGTGCGGAATCTGCTATAGGTTTGGGTATTCTAGTGGCTTTCTATAGATTAAGGAACTCTCCTGATAAAAATCCAAGATCAAATTTTTCTTATTTACATTTTAATTTATTACCTGCAGTTTTACCGGCTCCGCAGCCATTAGTCCAAGGACTAAGAAGGGCTAGTAATTTTTTCCAACCCTTCGGTTTAGCCTCTAGAGCTTACGGGTTAGGTGAAAGGTCAAGGAATTCTTCTAGCTTGACGGACCCCCTGCTCCCTCAAAAGGTTAAAGGCTGAAGCCAGCCGGAGGCTAGTGAAAGGAAAATAGTTTTAAATCCTTCCTTTATAAGTGGGTTCTCTGATGCTGAAGGTTCTTTTGTCGTAACTATTTTAAAGAACCCTAGATATAAAATAGGATGAAATGTACAAGCTAGATTCCAAATAAAATTACATGAGAAAGATAGAGCTTTATTACTATTGATTCAAAAATATTTCGAGAATATTGGATATATATCTAAAAGAAATGACAGATTTACGGTTGAATTTAGAGTTAGTGATATAACTAGTTTAAATAATATAATTATACCTCATTTTGAAAAGTATTCATTAATAACTAATAAATATGAAGATTTTGTAGTATTTAAACAAATTGTATCGTTAATGTCCGAAAACAAACATACTAATTTAGAAGGATTAAAAGAAATCTTGGTACATAGAGCATCTCTTAATGGAGGTTTATCTAAAACTTTAAAAGAATCTTTTCCTTCTATAGTACCAGTTGGCCCCTCTGACCCCGGGGGGCGCTTTGCTGACCCCGGGGGGCGCTTCGCTGACCCCGGGGGGGCGCTTCGCTGACCCCAGGGTATGGAGGAAGAAAAAGTAAAAATTGAGGATAATATATTAAAAATATTATCTTCTGAATGAGTAGCAGGTTTCTCAACAGGAGAATCCAATTTTTTTATAACTATATCTGGTACTAAAGTATGATTACGTTTTTCTATTGGTCAAGATTCAAGAGATATATTGTTATTAAAAAATTTAGTAAAATTTTTTAATTGTGGTTATGTAGCTCAATATAAAAATCGTAAAGTATGTGAATTTATAGTAACAAAAATTAAAGATATAATTATATATATTCTTCCTTTTTTTGATAAACACAGGATTGAAGGTTCTAAATATAATGACTATCTTAATTTTAAAAAAGCCGCTATTCTTATTAAAAGTAAAGAACATTTAACTGAAAAAGGTTTAAGTAAAATAATAGAATTAAAAAATTCTACCTTTCGCTCGGCCATAAAAAAATCAAAGATTTTTTAAGGCCGTGTTTCAGTCGTCTCTGACGACGCGACCCCCGGCTTCGCCCCTCCCCCAGGGGGAGAAGGCCAGCGGGGTATGAAATTAATTTTTTTCCCTCCCCTAAAGCGTCACTCTCTGTAGAGAGTGATGCACCCTCTCTCTGAAAGAGAGAGGGCGCAAGAGGGGAGGGAAAAAAAAATATCCCCCGTAACAAAGTGTCGGGGGCGCAAGCTCCCGACTAGTAACCGACTAATCCTGTGCTAGGGCTGACCCCGGGCGCAAGCTGACCCATACCCTGGGGTCAGGGGCGCTTCTTATTTTTTGAATTATTAGAATAATTCAAAAAATTAGACCCCTGACCCCAGGGTATGGGGGGGGGGCGAAGCCATACCCTTCGGGGGTCGTGAATAAAAAAGATTCAAATTATCTTGATTAAAAAGAGATCTTTTTCTTGATCACAAAAGGCGAAGTGAACCTTTGTCTAGTTTTATATAAGGCGAAGTGTACTATTGTTTAGTTTTATATAAGGCGAAACTCTCAAATTGCGGGGAACTCTTAAAAACAAATCTACCAAGTTAATATAGTAATGTAATTAATGGAACAGGTAATGACTCGTTGTATGGTAAAAACGATTTGTATATATAGAATATCTGCAGCCAAGCACCTAAGTATTTTCCCCCGCAAGCGTCCCTCCGACTCTTTTTTTTTATAAAAAAAGTAGGAGGGATGCATCCCTTTCCTTTCAGGAAAGGGACGCTTGCATACCCAGCCCCTCTCTCTAATAAAAGAGAGAGAGGGGCTGGGGTCGGGGGAAGGAATGACGGTGTGCAGTTCATCGACTAAATGTGAGTTGGTTTTTTATTAATATGAAATAGTATTAATAATTAGTTTAAGATATAGTCAGGCTCAATACATGAGTATTGGGGTTAACTGAAGAGGAAGTATAGCAATAGAATATAAATAATGTTTTTAAGTATAATAATTTTACCTTTATTAGGATCTATAGTTGCTGGCTTTTTTGGAAGAAAAGTTGGGGTTAGCGGTGCACAGTTTGTTACATGTTTGTGTGTAATTACAACTACAATATTAGCAGTTCTGGCTTTTTTCGAAGTAGGTTTTAATAATTCACCAGTTTCCATTGAATTGTTCAGATGAATAGATAGTGAATGATTTAACATTACATGAGGTTTTGAATTTGATAGTTTAACAGTTTCTATGTTATTACCTGTTTTAATTATTAGTTCTTTAGTTCATATTTACTCTATTTCGTATATGAGTAACGACCCGCACATACAAAGATTTTTTAGTTATTTAAGCTTGTTTACTTTTATGATGATTATATTAGTTACAGGTAATAACTACTTATTAATGTTTGTAGGTTGAGAGGGTGTGGGGGTTTGTTCTTATTTATTAGTAAGTTTCTGATTTACTAGAATAGCTGCAAATCAAAGTTCTATCTCTGCATTCTTAACTAATAGAGTCGGTGATTGTTTCTTAACAGTTGGAATGTTTGCTATTCTATGAAGTCTAGGTAATTTAGATTATGCCACAGTATTTTCATTAGCTCCTTACATAAACGAAAATGTGGTAACTATTATAGGTATATGTTTATTAATAGGTGCAATGGCCAAAAGTTCTCAAGTTGGACTTCACGTTTGACTACCTATGGCGATTCCCTTAAAAGTCGCAAATGGTCAATGAACAGTAATTATTAAAATATATTTATGGTAAGGTTCGACCATAGAACCATATTAGAAGTATAGCAAGGATTAAACCAAAAATACTTTAAAGATGTATGGAAAATCCAAACACTTTTGGACTTAAACGCTACTGAGGTGAAAACGGTCAAGATGCTTCGTAGTCAAGACCGTCGGTATTTTAATGTATCGCTACAGACTGGGTCACCACGGGGTGGCTGAAATGCTGCTGAATGTACAGTCGGAAGCTCTATTAATTTGACAGGTATATACGAAGTATTTTTTATTCTTAATCAATACATATGCCGTGAGCTTTGGGAGGGTCCTACTCCAGTTTCTGCATTAATACACGCTGCTACAATGGTAAAATGTTGCCGTTGATTAACGTGAGTTAATCAATTATGATATCGCTATGTGCTGGGACTGCCTTACATCAAGTTTATTTATATTTTAAGTTTCTTAAATAAGATAAATAAGAAAATCTTGTGTTTTATAGTAGAAAAAAAATTCTTTATTATAAAAGGGGTTAATCAGCAGGAAACTTTATTATCTAATCTACTAGGGTTTCCTACACATCCTCGTCCCCCGACCCCAGCCCCTCTCTCTCTTTTATTAGAGAGAGGGGCTGGGTATGCAAGCGCCCTCTCTCTTTCAGAGAGAGAGGGTGCATCACTCTCTACAGAGAGTGACGCTTGCATACCGAAGGGGGGTCGGGGAGGGGGATTAGAAGGGTATAATACTAGTTATAGTAATAGTAAAGGATCTTCAGAGACTACATGCGATATAACTTATAACTTTGAAGAATATTCTAATTTAATACCTCAACAAAAAAAGAAGATAAATAAAAACTTCTTAGAATGATTCATAGGATTTACAGAGGGTGATGGTTCTTTTATCGTATCTAAAAATAAAGTTTATTTTGATATAACTCAAAACATTAATGATGTACAAGTTCTTTATTATATAAAAAAAGAGTTAGGCTTTGGGAAAGTGTTACTTAGAAGTGAAAAAGATCGAAATGTAGCTGTTTTTTATGTTACTTCAAAAGAAAATTTTACTAGACTAGTGACTATTTTTAATGGAAATCTTTCCACTAAGTACAAAAAAGAACAATTTAGAGCATGACTATGTACATATAATAAACAATATGGTATGAACATTCTTTTTAAAGACAAATTAGTTAAACCTAGTTTATTTTCAGGTTGAATATCTGGATTTAGTGATGCTGAAGGTTGTTTTTATGGTAGAGTAAAATCTTGTTGAACATCTAGACTTAGAAGAGCTCCACATTTAACTTTTCAAGTATCTCAAAAAGAAATCTATATAATTAAGATAATACGTGATATATTTTTAGTGTCTGAAGGACTAGTAGCTCAAAATAACTCGGATTTAAAAAATATTAAGTATGATAAAGGTTGAGATGGTTGAACGTTTCATTGTTCTTCTTTTACTAAGCTTAAAGTAATTAGAAATTACTTTTCTAGATATAAATTAAAGACACAAAAATCTCTTGCATTTAAAAAATGATGTAAAATACATGATATGGTTTTAAATAAAGAGCATCTTAAATTAGAAGGTCTGAATAAAATAGATCTCTTAACAAAAGATATAAATAAGTTTATAAGTTAAAGATATAGTCCGATCCATTTTGAAAAATATGGCGTGCTATTCCTAGGCCTCCGGCCAAGTTTCAGCGTATCCCCGGGGGATTAGCCAGGTGCGGTTCGAAACTTTTTTGATTAATATAATCATGTTTTATTAGGGAATAGCCAACATAAATGTACAGCGGGTGTATACTTATTGATACGTTCATCTCCTTTAATAGAATATAGTTCTACTATATTATTAATATGTTTATGATTAGGTGCAATAACTACTGTATTTAGTTCTCTTATAGGATTATTCCAACAAGATATCAAAAAAGTTATTGCTTATTCTACAATGAGTCAATTGGCTCGAGAGTATACTTCTCATTCAAGTATATTCAGGCATCAAACTGTTTGCGAGCATATTGTTTTCACAATAAAAATTTTAATTTATTTTAGTATATTTTTTTGAAATATTTCTTTTAGGCATTTCTTGCGAAAAGAATCAACTATAAATAAGTTTGGGAGGGCTTCTAATTTTTTTTTATTATTATTTATAATAATAAAAAAAAATAACCCAAAAGTGAAAATTGTCCCGAGTTTACCTCAATTTAGATGTTTTTCAACTATAAGTAAGGAATTAGATTACAGTAAATTAAATCCTTATTATGTGACAGGATTTACAGATGCTGAGGGTTGTTTTTTAATAAATATTGTTCGTAGATCAGATCTAAAACTAGGGTATAATGTAAATTTGGGGGCTCCGCCCTCGTTTAAAATTAAATTACATCTAAAAGATAAATTGCGAGGCCATAAAAAAATCAAAGATTTTTTAAGGCCTTGTTTCAGCACCGTTAGGTGCGGTTCGAAACTATTAGAAAAAATTCGGAATTTTTTTGATAAAATAGCCTTGGCGGCGACTTACGGCTGCTCTGCAGCCTCAAGGAGTCGCCTAGGCAACCCGGCGGGCCGGGTAGGTAATATTACTGTTAGAAAAAACGGATCGGTTGAATACGTAGTTAGTTCTATAAAAGATTTGGAAATAGTTATTAATCATTTTGATAATTATCCTTTGATAACTCATAAATGATCCGATTTTCAACTATTCAAATGAACATTTGAATTAATTAAACAAAAACAACATTTAGTTAAAGAAGGTTTATATAAAATATTGTCTTTAAAAGCAAGTCTTAATAAAGGTTTATCAGATGAATTAAATACTGCTTTCCCTAATATTGTACCCTTTGCAAGACCTAAAGTTATTACACCGGCTCCGCAGCCCAGTACGTCCAAGGACGGACGAAGGGCTAAATTAAAAGATAAAAATCCACATTGAATATCAGGTTTTGTAGATGGTGATGGGTGTTTTTATATATCATTAACTAACAATTTAACTAGTATAGGTTTAATCTTTAAAGTTACACAACACACTAGAGATGCTGATTTACTGAAAGAATTTATTGATTATTTTAATTGCGGACGTTATTCTATTTGTTCTAAAGAGGCAGGAGATTTTATTGTTACTAAATTTAGTGATATTAATACGAAAATTATTCCTTTTTTTAATAAGTATCCTTTACAAGGTACAAAGTTATTTGATTTTCTGGATTTCAACAAAGTTGCAAAATTAGTTGAAAACAAAACTCATCTTACTTCAGAGGGGGCGCTCCGCTTATCCCTGATCCCCGAAGGGGATAAGGGATTAGAAATAATTAAACAAATAAAAATGGGTACAAATAGAGGAAGATTAACTAGTCCTAAGATAACCTATACTCAAAAAAGAACTTATATTACTATACGATCTCATTCAAATAAATCAGAAGATTTTTCTCAAATTTCTTTTAATGAATGATTAGCAGGATTAATAGATGGGAAGGGTCAGTTTTTTGTATCTAAAAAAGGGTATGCTAATTTTAAAATAGTAATGAAAGAAGAAGATAAATTAGCACTTTATAATCTAAAACATAAATTTGGTGGATCTATTAAAAATATATCTTCAGAGACAAAACTTAAATATAAGTTAGATCATAGAAAAGGATTAATTCAATTAATTAATAGTGTTAACGGTTTAATTCGAAATCCTGCAAGAATGTTAGAATTAAATAAGGTTTGTTTATTATATAATATAGAATTTAAAATGGCTAAACCTTTAACATATTTAAACGGTTGATTTAGTGGGTTCCTAGATAGTGATGGTTCAATATACTTTAATGAAAAGTCAAATCAATTAATTTTAAGTGTGACTCAAAAAAATAAATATTTATTAGATCCTATAAGAGATTTATATTCAGGAAGAATACTACTTCTTAAATCTAAAGAAGCGTTTGAGTATTCTATTTATAGAAAACAAGAAATTTTAAATCTTATAGATAACTATCTTATAAATTACCCTTTAAAGTCTAGTAAAAGACATAAAATAGATTTAATTAAACAATTATTTTCCTTAGATGTTAAAACAGTATACCCTTCTCTAAACGGACAAATCCTAGGAGATATAGTTAATTTAAAGAAAAAACAATTATTAATAGAAAAAATAAATTATAAATAAATTTTTATCCGGCTTCGCCCCGGGATATGGCTTTAATGCATTAAAGCCGGTGGAAAAATATGCGCAGAGGCTATTAATATAATAATTATTATAGCTAATTCGCAGATAACCAAAGCTCGTGATTATTTTCAAAATAATCACTATAATTTCAAGTTTTTTAATTCATCTACCATTATAAGGTTATTTCAGCAATTTATGTCTAAACCCCGCAGGCGCCCTCTCTCTTTCAGAGAGAGAGGGTGCATCACTCTCTACAGAGAGTGACGCTTGCGGGGGTTTGTGTTAATAAGATGAAAATTTGAGATTATTAGTAAGTTAGTAGGAATCTCAGAGGCCATACGTTTGATATTAGTCTTTTTTGAATTAAAATTTATTAATTCAAAAAAACTCTATGTCCGAAATAAAGATGTCTTAGATTGCCTGGTCAATAAAAACCATGTTTCACCATTACCTACTCTTTTATTAAATAATAAATGTTCTTTAGTATTTAGTAGAAATATGTCTACATCTGTAAATACAAACTGTTTAGATAATAATAATACTAATAGTTTGGAAAATATTGCCTTTAAAGAGTGATTAGCAGGGTTAATAGATGGAGATGGTTACTTCTTATTATCTAAAAATGGATATAATAGTTGTGAAATAACCATGGATGCTAGAGATAAAAAAGTTTTATATTTAATACAACACAGGTATGGAGGAACAGTTAAACAGATTTCAAATGCTCTTGCTTTTAAATATAAATTAAGAAATAGAGAAGGTTTAATTAAATTAATAAATGATGTAAATGGATTAATTAGAAATCCATCACGTTTATTACAAATGAATAAACCCCCGCAGGCGCCCTCTCTCTTTCAGAGAGAGAGGGTGCATCACTCTCTACAGAGAGTGACGCTTGCGGGGGTTTGTGTAAAATTTAATATTGAACCCAAAAAAATCTTCGATTTTTAAGGCCTAGCCCAGCTAGTCCTGTTATTTTTTTTTATTAAATAATAAAAAAAAATTAGAAAGGCTGAAGTATTCAAATAATCTTATATTTAATAATGGGTGACTTAGTGGATTTATTGATAGTGATGGTTCAATATATTATAATGAAGCATCTGGGCAAGTTTTTATAGGTATATCTCAAAAAAATAAATATTTATTAGAACCTTTAATTCATATTTAAACCCCCGCAAGCGTGCGGGGGTTTAGGGGGAAGAGTGGATATTCATAGTCCCAAAATAGAAGCATTTAAGTATGTTATATATAGAAAGGTAGAATTATTTAATCTAACCCAAAAAAATCTTCGATTTTTAAGGCCTAGCACAGGATCTAGTCCTGTACTAGTCCTGGGTCGCCTCCTTCGGAGGCAACTACGCTTCGCTAGCGAAAGGTAGATAATTATTTTAGTAAATATCCTTTGAGAACTGAAAAAATGAAAAGAATTAATTTAATAAAACAATTTTATTTAGTGAGATTATCTAAGAAAAACACAGACATTGTTAAATTTAATGAATGAGTAAAATTTAAGGATAGATGAGAGAAATATAAAGATTAATAAAGAAATGGTCCAATTTACATTATATTTTATAATAATATATAATAGTAAATCTCGCAATTGGGAATGATGGTTATAGCTATTGGTTTATCTTCATATAATTTAGCATTATTTCATTTAGTAAATCATGCTTTTTATAAAGGATTATTATTCTTAGGAGCAGGAGCTGTAATTCACGCAGTAGCTGATAATCAAGATTTCAGAAAATATGGAGGATTGATATCATTCTTACCTTTAACATATTCTGTTATATTAATAGCTAGTCTTAGTTTAGTTGCTTTCCCTTTCATGACTGGATTCTATAGTAAAGATTTTATATTAGAGTCTGCTTTTGGTCAATTCCATTTTAGTAGTGTTGCTGTTTATGTTATAGCAGTAATAGGTGCAATATTTACTACTCTATATTCAGTTAAAGTTCTATACTTAACTTTCTTAACTAACCCTAATGGATCTATGGCATATTATAAACATGCTCATGAAGGTGATATATTCTTAAGTCTACCTTTAGTAATATTAGCCATATTTTCTATATTCTTTGGTTACTTAACTAAAGATATTTTTATAGGTTTAGGTTCAAGTTTCTTTATAGATAATAGTATATTTGTTCATCCTGTTCATGAAATAATGTTAGATACTGAATTTGCAGTACCTGTTTTATTTAAATTATTACCTTTAATCTTTACTGTTTCATTCAGTATATTCGCGATTATTTTCTCTGAATTTTTACCTGAATCTTTAATTAGTTTTAAATTCTCTAGATTTGGTTATAATATTTTCGGTTTCTTTAATCAAAGATTTTTAGTGGAAATGTTCTATAATAAGTATGTTACAAATTTAGTATTAGATTTAGGTGGACAAACTACTAAGGTTTTAGATAAAGGAAGTATAGAAATACTAGGGCCTTATGGTTTAGAAATAGGATTAGTTAAATTAAGTAAAAATATAGCATCTTTAAGTACAGGTGTAGTTACAAGTTATGCATTATATATATTAGTAGGTTTAATAGGATTTTTATCTCTTACTTATTTAGGATCTTTAAATATTTATTTAGCTTTATTAATAATATTAGTTTCTTTATGTTTAATGGGTAGTAAATATAAAGGTAAAGCGATGAAAGGAGGTGTTGAATTCTAAGGAATATATACAGCTTAATTCTAGTTTTCTAGGAGATTGATTAGCTCGTTTTATTGCGAGAGTTTATGTATTTTATATTACTAATATTTCGCCTAATAAAGTGCAATTGTTATTTCTGTACGTTATTTTTAGATCGGCTGCTTTTTTAATTTATAGCTTCTACCCTGAACTTGGGGGTTATTTTAGTTTCTTATATAGTGCTGAATTTAATATAGAAGCTTTTAACAATAGTTTCGAGGCCAATATGGCAATGTTAGCAGGTCCAGCAGATGAAGTATCTTCATCTAATGAATGATCAGCTAATGAATTAATATTGAAAGCATCATCTGCTGATAATGGATCAACATTAGGAGGTAATGGTTCTTCAGAAAATGCAAATTCAAATAATAATGGAAATGCAAATTCAAATAATAATGGAAATGCAAATTCAAATAATAATGAATTAAGAAGAGCAAGAAATTTTCTTAATCAAGTTGCGGAAATTGTAAGGTTTTCGGGTGGTATTGTTATGAATCCAGATTTAGTTTTTAGTGAATCTGATTTAAGACATTTCACTGATAGTCAAATTAGCAACAGAACTGAGGGTTTAAAAGGTATGCTTGAGGATGAACAAAAACGGAATGATTACAGATACGTTGATCATTATCTCGAAGAGTTACGAAAGTTGTCAAATGAGAAAAGGAGAAGAGAAGAACAAAATTCAAGAATCTTGCAGGCATTAATAGATAGAGCAAATGAAGAAAGAAGAAGATAGAATAAAAGTTTTTACTTTTTTGGCTGCTCCGCAGTCTATTAGTACTACTAGAAGGACTAACTAACTTTTTTAAAGCTATCCTCTCTCTGAACCCCTTCAAGTTTGAGGGGGTTCAGAGAGAGGCTGCTGCATCACTCCGACATTTCTTCATATCCCCCCCTGGGGGATCATAGAGTGACGCTGCTAGAGTGACGCTCTTAAGAAGGACTTAAAAACAGGGCACTCGCTAGGCCAAAGGCCAAGTTCTGCCACCACAGGAGGTGGCGGCCCTTCTTAAGAGCCAGGGCCTTGGACCTGGGTCGTCCCCCGACCCAGCCCTCTCTCTCTAATAAAAGAGAGAGAGGGGCTGGGTCGGGGAGGGGTAAAAAAAAGGGTCGAGAGAGAGGGGCTGGGGGTATGGGAGCTTGCAGCTCCTAATGCATTAAGCCCAGACGACTAGTCTAATCCCCCTTCGCCCCTTCTAATTTTTTTTTTCCCTTTCGCGATCAGGGGATACAGGACTAGTAACCGACTAGTCCTGTGCTAGGGCTGACCCCAGGCGCTAGCTGACCCCCAGGGGTCAGGAGGCGCTTCTTATTTTTTGAATTATGAGAATAATTCAAAAAAAATAAGACCCCTGACCCCTGGGGGGGGGGGGTATGGGGCGAAGCCGGGTAAAAAAAAATAACCAAGACCCATCATCATGGTCTTGGACCTGGCGGGGTAGAAGGGGGGGGGGGGATAAGTAGGGCTAAGAAGAGGGGTTCTTTCTGACGGTTTTTCTTCCCCCTCCTAGTAGAGGGATGAAGGTTAGGTGTACCAAGCATCCTTGGTATATAGGCAATAAAGTATAATTTATATTTAATTATAAAGAAAGAATAAGGTTTAATATATTAAACCTAATTCTCCATATCTTAATAGGTAAAGAGGGATACTTCAAATATCCAGATTTTAGTTCGAATCTAAATGGAGGATTCTCCACCAGTCTAAAATAGACTGGGTGGATGGGTGGTTACAACTCCTTAACCCATCCACTCCTTCCTTATATAAGGAAGGAGGGAGTTTATCAGAGGAGGGCAGAGTTATGCTTGTAACATTTCAAATAAAAACCAAATTATCTTCATTTATAATAAAAAAAAAATAAAATAGGGAAAACCTAAACCTGTACCTATTATTTTCGCAACTTGTATCATTTCTATCTTTTTTTTTTGACATCTCATTTTTTTTTATTATTAAGGGACAATCAAATAATATAATCACAGGAGATATCATAAATAATATAATAAAAAATGAAATGAATTAATACAAATATAAGACTTCAAGTACTATTGGCGTTGCTAGCGATAATACATCTCTTGCGAAACCCTCACCTTTTAGACCTATTAGCCTCACTCTTAGAAAGATTTTTTGGAGGAGGTAAACCTGAAACTAATATACGTGGTATGAACAAAGGAAGAGTTAATGAGTTATCTCCGGAATCTGTAATGTTAACTAGCAGTTTCTTTCCTCCTGGGCTTATAAATCTAATAAAAGCAGGATTTATTAGATTAAGTAAAAATATCGCATGATTAAGAACTATTATCACAAGTTACCCGTTGAACATGTATGAGTTTATAGGAAAATTAAAAAAATTTATTTATTTCCTTCTATTTCTATATCTAGTTATTAAAAATTTTACTTCTTTACTTGATTTATTTTTAAATAAATCAGTACTATTTGCATCGATCGATGCAAATAGTACAGATGATACAATTCTAAATAAAAAAATTAAGGTCGAAAATAAAATGATTGAGTATCAAAGGGAGCAATTAAAGGAGATAAAAAACCAGCTTAGTACTCTTCAAGATGAATCAAACTTAAGTAAAGAACAACTGGAAGAAAAAGAATTTTTACTGCAAGAAAAGGGGGAAATAGAAAGGTTTATAGGTAAAGAGGTTAAAGAAAAAATTGATTTAACTAAAGGTAAATCTAGCTATAATACAAGCAATATTTCGGGTAGCAAAAGATTAGGTGGAGATTTAAATGCTGGTCCTTCACAAAAAAAATAACCTACCTTTCTAATTTTTTTTTATTATTTAATAAAAAAAAATAACAGGACTAGGACAGGCTAGTCCTGTGCTAGGCCTTAAAAATCGAAGATTTTTATGGGTACAAAAAATTTTTATATATATTAGTAGGTTTAAAGGGTAGTAATTATAAAGGTAAAGGAGGAAAGGAGGTGTAGAATCTAAAGGTTTAATATATACAGAGAGCTTAATTCTAGTTTTGCCTTTCTAAACCTGAAGGGATAGGGGCTTGCCGCCCCAATGAAATAGGACCCCTCTCCCTTAGGAGTAGAGGGCGGTATTATTTCATGGGGATAAGCACTAGCTGGCTGCTCCAGCTCCGCATTATTTTTTTTTAATTATTCTAAATAATTAAAAAAAAAAATTACAGACGACTAGACTAATCCCCTTCTAAATTTTTTATGCTAGGGCTCCGCCCTGCCATAAAAAAAAATAACCAAGACCCTTAATGGTCTTGGATCTGCTGCTGCTGGGTAGAAGGAGGGGGATAAGTAGGGCTAAGAAGAGGGGTTCTTTCTGACGGTTTTTCTTCCCCCTCCTAGTAGAGGGATGAAGGTTAGGTGTACCAAGCATCCTTGGTATATAGGCAATAAAGTATAATTTATATTTAATTATAAAGAAAGAATAAGGTTTAATATATTAAACCTAATTCTCCATATCTTAACAGGTAAAGAGGGATACTTCGAATATCCAGATTTTAGTTCGAATCTAAATGGAGGAGAATCCTGTAGTCTATTTTAGACAGGGTTACAATTGCCTTTCCTTATATTTAGATAATTATGGTCTCGTTTACTGTGTTCTTCTATTTCCTGCTTTTCCTTATTATTTTATATTATTAATAATAAGGAAAAAGGAAAAGAAGTAATAGAACGCAGTAAAACGAGGCTCTATTTCCGTTAATAGTAGTGTTTAGTGGTAGTTAAATTTTAGCAGTTAGTTGGCTGTTCTTAACCTGTTTTTGAGATAATGGCATAGACATTCTTGTAGATGATGGCATAGACTTTAGAGAAAATTTTAAGACATGATTAGAAGAATAATATATTTTAGAGTATTTTTTATTTAAGTTTAATTATGGATTAAGTTTAATCTTAATCGGGTATCGGTTATATGCTTTTATAAGAGTATATAACCAACTTATAAGAAATTATTATTAAGAATAGGCTCCGCTATTCCGTAGCTTCGTCTACAACCTCCAAAATAATAGTTTAAAAGAAGATTGGAAAATTAGGGAGCTTCAACCTCCAAATTCTCAGTTCAAGTCTGAGTATCTTAGCTTAGTAATTTCCTTTACGAAGGTGATTTTTTTTTTAGAATTATATGAATAATTTTATTTTTGTTTATAGCTTATCCTTAAATTTGCTATTTTATAATCTATTTTATTTATGTATTACCGATTTTAGTTGAATTTTTTGTGCCCTGAGGGCCAGGATTAATTTTTTGGAGTTATTACAAATTTCTGGTACTATACTAATATTAAGTTTACTATTTTTATATAGATTAAAGCACCCTGTATTTATGGTTTTTCCCCTCCCCGCAAGCGCCCTCTCTCTTTCAGAGAGAGAGGGTGCATCACTCTCTACAGAGAGTGACGCTGCTTTATCCCCCCGAACCCGCTAGCGTCCCTTTCCTGAAAGGAAAGGGATGCATCCCTCCGACTCTTTTTTTATAAAAAAAGAGTCGGAGGGACGCAAGCGGGTTCGGGGGGATCAGGGGAGGGATAAAAAAAAGGCCGGACTAACTGGGCTAGGCCTGATCTCTGATCTCTTATCTCGAAGAGGGGGGGGGTATGGAAGAGAGAGGTTAGTAAATCATCCTCAGCACTTTGTGCTGGGACGCTATTTAATGACTAGTTAATATTTATTCTATTATGTATTGTATTTTCTTAAAAAAATCTGCATGCGATTTTTAAGCCCTTTCTTAGTCCTTAAAGGACTAATGGCTTAAAAAATCGATCGATGATGATGCATAGCCGATTTTTTTTTTCGCCTAAGGGGTTTGGTATATAGGGGATTAGGGAAAGGATATCCTTTCCCTAATAAAACTAAAATAGAGAATGCTAGCGAAGGCTGGCTTTAGAGTAACTAGTGGTTGAAGGGGTTATGTTAATTTAAAGAAGAAACTTATGAATATATACATAAGTTTCTTTAATTTTTATACTCTGTTCTATTATACTTTTGATCTCTCTTCCTACCTTTACCCTATTCTCTCTTTTACTCTTTATATAGGTAGTAACCTGTATATGACAAGATAATAAAGGAGTACTGTAATAAATAGTTTCTTTTTTTAATTCCTTTTTTCCTTAATACTACATGTTATTATCTGACTATAAAAAAAAAAGAATAAATATAGAAGAGCTGAGAGGGCTCTTTTTCGAAAGAGATTAAAAAGGTAAAGGAATAAAGGAGGGTAAGGTCAAGTATAGATAAGTAGCGTAGTCCTATAATCTTAAAGGAGGCTGCTGGCCTTTGCTAATAGTTTGTTCATAAGCAAAGGCAAAATTATTGTATATAATACATAATAGAGTATATTAAACTAAACTAAACTAAATAAGTATCGCCTTTAGGCGTACCCTCTTGAAGGTAAAATGAAAGGTGTAAATCTGATAGGCTAAACTAACTCTAATGTTCAAAAAATTGAAAATAGAATATAAAAATGAGAATATTAAAAAGTCATCCTTTATTGAAATTAGTTAATGCATATCTTATCGATTCATCTGAACCTAGTAATCTTAGCTATTTGTGAAATTTTGGGTCTTTATTAGCTATTTGTTTAGTTATACAAATTATAACAGGTGTAACACTAGCTATGCATTATAACCCTAGTGTATTAGAAGCATTCAATTCTATAGAGCATATAAACTCATAATGTGTTCTTTAAATCGAGCTATATGCTGGAAATTCCTAAACATTTAAGTACTTTAAAAGGTTTAATTACTTTTAAAGTAAAAATCTTAAAATATTACAATGGACAATCAGCAGGAAACCAAAATAATTTTTTTTTTATGAGTAGGATCCTCAGAGACTACACGCACGATATTTTTAACCTAAAAAAAAGGATTAAAAGATAATTATATAGTCCAATCCTGATTGAAAGATTAGGATTTAAAGGTTAATTATCTATACCTTTTAACCTTTCGCCCAGGACTAGCTGGACTAGGCCGAGGGGGCGAAGCCGGTATAATTTTATTAGCATTTATTGTTGTATCGGGGAGGGCTTTGCCCCATAAAAATAAAATGGGATTTAATTTAATTAAGGGAGGGGTTAGCTCTTCTCCTTTTTCTTTTTTTTCTACTAAAGGAATTCGAGATAATAATTTAAAATCTAAGGTTGAAAATCGTTTTAAATTAGAAGATGTAAATCCAGACTTTTTATATTGATTTTCAGGGTTTACTGATGCAGAAGGAAATTTTTTAATAACATTAGGAGGGCGGAGCCCCCGAAATTATGTAAAATTTCGATTTAAAATATCATTACATATAGATGACGTTGAAGTACTTAATATTATTAAATCGAATTTAGGTATAGGTAATATTGTTATAGAAAACAGTAGAAACCGTTGTTCATTCGTTATAGAAAGATATGAAGATATCAAAGATGTAATATGTGTTATTTTTAAGAATTTTCCTTTACATACTAGTAAGAAATTAGATTTTGAAGATTTTTATCAAGCTGTTCTTGTAAAAGATAAAAAAAAAATCTATCTAAACCCCCGAGGGGGTTTAAACCCCCGCAAGCCTGCCTGCGGGGGTTTATGTAGAATTAGATAGAATATTATCTCTTAAAAATGGTATGAATTCTAAAAGAGAAAAATTTACATATTTTACTATAGATTCTCAAATTATAATAAACCCTAATTGATTTATAGGTTTTTTAGAAGGTGAAGGGACTTTTGGTATTAAAACTGGATCTGCTTTGTATCTACAAGTAGCTCAGAAAAATACAAGTCAAGAAAGTCTAAATGCAATTATAACCTTTTTAACCAAATTACCAAATAACGCTTTACAAAATAGTAAAATCTTACCTCTTAATGTAATAAGTACAATTAATTTAAAAACAAATGTAGTATCTTTAGTTGTTACTAGTGTAGACGCCCTTTATTATTATGTCTTACCTTTTTTAGATTCTTCTAAGATGTACACACTTGTTAATATTAATTGATATAAATAATTAATTGGTAAGGATAATTAATCTTTAAATAAATGATTTGTTTACTTAGTAAAAATGTATTTATTTTTTATATCACTGATCTATATAACGATATAGCTTTAGTTTATATTAGCGCTATTTGTATTTACTCTAATGCAGACACACAAAAATCTTCTATTTTAGCAGCTCCTAATTTTTTGAATTATTATAATAATTCAAAAAATAAGCCCAGCACACCCCTTGCAGGTGTGCGCAGGGCTGAAAATGTTAATAAGTCTGGTGTCTATTGTTGAAAAAATTTAATAAGTGGTAAAACTTACCCTTTCTAATTTTTTTTTATTATTTAATAAAAAAAATTAGAAAGGGGGTAAGAAATTATTTCTAGACATTTCAGACATTTTAAATAAAAGGTATAGTACAGGATCTATTCAAAATATAGATGAAATTGTTACAGATATATTTGAGAGATCAAAGACTATATTAGCAAAGGACTCTCCCTTTAATGTTGAAGCTAATATCTCTCATATAGATAATGTACGTGAATGAAGTATAAGAAATAGATCTGAAAATCCTAAGATAGTATACATTTATGCAAAGGATGATATGGTTAAAGGTTCTCCTTTCCCATCTTTCAGTGCTGCTCATAAGGCATTGGGTCTGAAACCTAGTAGTAATACATGTAATCGTTATATAGATACAGGTAGATTATATAAAAATAAATATATATTTACATCTAAACCTATAGATAGAACGTCTAAGGATTAGATTATAGTAGATAATAAATCAAATTGATTATGAGAGATGTAAATAACGGATGATTAATTCGTTACTTACACGCTAATACAGCTTCAGCTTTCTTTTTCTTAGTGTATCTTCACATAGGAAGAGGAATATATTACGGATCTTATAGAGCTCCAAGAACATTAGTTTGAGCTATAGGAACTGTAATACTTATACTTATGATGGCTAGTTTGTGGCCAAATTTATTTTTAGTTTCTCAAGTTAAAAAAAAAGATAATATAGTAATTTCTCCTTCTTTACCTTTTAATAAGAGTAGAACCAAGGCTATTCATAGAATTGGTCCTCATAATACTGACGCATTATCTATAATAATCTGTGGATTATTAGGAGATTGATGAGGTAATAAGATTAAAGGTAGTCAGATGGATAGTGTACGCTTTAGTATAGAACAAGGAGTAAAAAACTCTGCTTATATTCATCATCTTAATATTTTATTACATGAATTAGGTTATTGTTCAACTGTCACACCTAAATTGGTAGTTAAGTCGGAATCTATTAACGATAAACGTTTAGATCCTACATTAACTCGGTATAATTATAGATTAACTACTTATAGTTTTACTAGTTTTTTATGAATCTATAATTCATTTTATCATGAAGTTAATGGTATTATGATAAAACGAGTACCAGAGTGAATAGGAGAGTTTATTACACCAATGGGTTTAGCCCATTGAATCCAACAAGACGGATATAGACAAAAGAATCAAGGAATTTCCCTTGCAACTAACAGTTTTTCATATGAGGATTGTATTTATTTAAGTAAAATACTTAATGAAAAATTTGGGCTTAAGACTAGTGTTGTAAAAGCAGGACATATCCATCAATGAAAAATTAGTATATGAAAACAATCTATGTCGGATTTAGTTTTAATTGTTAAACCTTATATTATAGATGAAATGAAATATAAATTTGAAGGATATCTTTAACTTGATACTAAAAATTAAAGTCCTACTTGAAATTAGAGTATATGCAATAATATAGTTAGAAATATACTGTTTTATCGGTCCCCGCAAGCCTGCGGGGACCGAAAAAAAAGTTTTGATTAACCCTTCGTCCACGATTTGGAGAAGGGTTAGGTCGTAGATTAAAACTAAAGTAGAATACCCTGACAGGGGTATTGGGTAATATGCCTGGCTATACTAGTGAAAACGGTTAAACATTCGTTATCTGTTTATAGACCGTCGGTTAATTATATTAATCGCTACAGACTGGGTCACTGGTGGGTGGCTGAAATGCCGCTTAATGTACAGTCGGAAGTTCCTAATCTCTTTCTTTAGGGGCGTTCCTTCAAAGAGATTACACAAGGCTTTAAAGGATGTATATTAGAAAGATATAAGCTAAATATCGGGGATTAATATATTGATAAAGTACAGGGATGCTATACAGATAAATTTAGGTTATAGTTTATCGGAACTTGGACAGCTTTCTTGGGTTATCAACATAGCCCAAAATGATTTAATATAAAGTTATATAAAAGTTTTAAAAATAGTAATACAATTTATTCTATTAATCGGGTGAGAAATTACAGTACAATTTCTGATTTACCAGCTACTTCAGATTATTTAAAGAGTGTAATTAAGGAATTAGATTTAAATCCTGTCTACGTTTTTGAAAATCTAGGAGTAGAAACTACTAGACAAAATGTTTTAAAATCTACTATGGGTTTAAGCGGTATATACATGATATTGAATAAAACCACAGGAGATTATTATATTGGTTCTGCAGCTACTAATAGATTTTATGCTAGATTCAGTAATCATTTGATTTATTTTAGAGGTAGTAAAATAGTTAAAGCTGCAGTAAAAAAATACGGATTAGATAATTTCGCTTTTCTAATTTTAGAATTATATCCTAATATTGTAACTAAAGAAAATAATAAAGAATTATTAGATTTAGAAGATAAATATTTGAAGTCTTTATTACCTAATTATAATATTTTAACTGAAGCAGGATCTAGTTTTGGTTATAAACATACAGAAATTGATCGTATAAAAATGAAAGAAATTTATAGTGATGAAAGGCGAGAACAAATAGGAAGTTTAAACAAAGGTAAAAAACTTTCTTCCGAGACAATAGAAAAAATGAGGGAGAAAGCTCTTAATAAACCTCCTATGTCAGATGAAACTAAATTGAAATGTATTTCACATACGAGACCTGTTATTTTATATAACTTAAATGATACTGTTTATGGTAGATACTCTACAATAATAGAAGCAGCTAAAGCTGTTAATTGTGGTGCAAAAACACTCCGAAGAGCTTTAAAAACAGAAAAAAAATTAGTTAAAAAACAGTGAATAATTAAAGATTTGTCTAATTAACTTTAAATATTGCCCTCCCCTAAACCCCCGCAAGCGTGGGGTTTAGGGGAGGGCACGAAAATAAACTTTTATATTAAATTATAGTCTCACTATTAACAATCTTTTTGCAATTTTTATAGAGAAAAAAAGATTAAAGTGATATAGCCCGACGGGGGTATAGAATAGTATTAAAATATTATTTGGCAATGCTAGTGAAAACGATCAAAGAAGTAAATAAGCGGCCTTCTTCCAGAGAGAGGTTAGGCTGCATCCTCCGCACTAAGTGCGGGGACGCTTTAAGATCGTCGGTTATATAAATGATCGCGACAGGCTGGGTCACTAGTGGGTGGCTGAAATGCTGCTTAATGCACAGTCGGAACTTTTAGTTAAGGGGGCGAAGCCTCTCTTGTTTAACTAATAGAATATTCGAATTCAAAGGTATTCTAGCTTATCCTCTTCATCTAGGACAAGATAAGTAAGTTTGTACGTTTTACCCTACGGTCAAATGAGTTTATGAGGTTTACTTTTAGAGCCTCAAATATATAATTGATGTTTTAGTTTGCAGCTCCGCAGCCCAGCACACCCCCTGTGGGTGTGCGCAGGGCTGGTTATATTATTATTATTTTGAATAACACCTTTTCTATTAAGTTTATCTTCAAATATATCTAAAGCCAGTAGACTTAAAGGTATTTATAGAATAGGTCCACATAATATAGATATATTATCCATAATATTTGGATCTTTACTTGGCGATGCTCATGGTGAAAAAAGATTATTAGGGGGAGGTACTCGAATAACTTTTTTTCAAGAAGATTCACATATAAATTATATTTTATTTTTACATAAAATGTTTTCAGATCTTGGTTATTGTAATCCTAAAATACCTTCTATTACCACTAGACTAGGTAATAAAGGTAAAGTTCGAAAAATAGTACGATTTTCAACTTGAACTTTTACAAGCTTTAATTGAATTCATGATTTATGATATAAAAATCAAATTAAATGTGTACCTGAATGTATAGGTAAATATTTGACTCCTTTAGCTTTAGCTATATGAATAATGGATGACGGATCTAAAGTAGGTAAAGGTTTAAAATTTTCAACTAATTCATATACATATAATGACTGTATAATTTTAGTTAAAGCTTTACATGATAATTTTAACCTTAAGGCTTCTATTCAATTAGCTGGTGCTAAAGATCAGTATATTATTTATATATGAAAAGAATCTATGGAAGATCTTAGAAAAATAGTAGGTCCTTATATAATACCTGCAAAAAAATACCTAATAGTGTCTGATGATAAATCTAAATCTCATATTCCTTCTTCTACACCTAATTTATTTAAATTTTCTTGTAGGAAGTATAGTACTTATGTGAATAAGTCATTAGTAGATAGAGGTTGTAATTTACATCCTGGGTTTGTAACAGGTTTAATAGATGCTGAAGGTTGTTTTACTATTAGTCTGGTTAGAAAAAATAATTATAAAACAGGTTGAGAAGTTAAACTGAGATTTAAAATTTCTTTACATATAAAAGATGAAGCTTTATTAAAACAGATAATGAATTTCTTCGGTGTAGGTAGTATTTCTAAAGAAAGAGAACAATCACTTCAATATGCAGCCCAATCAATAAAAGATTTGGCTATAGTATTAAAGCATTTTGATACATACCCGTTACTAACACAGAAACAAGCTGATTATCTTTTATTTAAACAAGCATTTAATCTTTATGTAAATAAAGAACATTTGTCTCAAGAAGGTTTGAATAAGATTGTTGCAATTAAAGATTCTATGAATTTAGGTTTAACGGATGAATTAAAAGTAGCTTTCCCTGGTATGATTCCAACTATAAGATCTTTAGTAGAAGAAAATCCTATAATCGTAAATCCTGAGTGAATATCAGGATTCGTGACAGGAGATGGATGTTTTATGATTAAAATTCTTAAGGCGTCTGGAGATCGTATTAGTCAAGTACTATTAGTATTCCAAATAACTCAGCATAAGAGAGATGAGTTATTAATGAGAAGTTTGATAGAATACTTTAATTGTGGAAAAGTTTATAAACGTAATGATGCTTATGATTTTAGAGTTACTAAGTTTTCAGATTTAATTACTAAAATTGTACCGTTCTTTCTGAATTACCCTATTAAAGGTGTTAAACATAAGGATTACCTTGATTGATGTAAAGCAGTTGAATTAATTAAAAATAAAGATCATCTGACAAAAGAAGGGGTGGATTTTATTTGTAAATTAAAAGAGGGTATGAACACAGGGAGAAACTAATGTTATTACTTTAGTTTTAAGTAAATAGGAAATTTATTCTAAATATTTGTATTATTATTTTTTTTTTGTTTTTCGCCCTGACTCCTGTAAATATAAAATAACCTAAATATTTAATTATATATAGTTATATAGTATAATATAAAGTAATTTTTACTAAGAATTTATATATAAAGCTATATAGCAATACTGATGTTAAGAGGTCAAAGATGTTTGTTTAGCATTTAGACCCTCGATAGAGTAAACTATCGCTACAGACTGGTTCATCGGTAGGTATCTGAAATGATGCTTAATGTACAGTCGGAATCTTTTTTCAACCCTTTGTAAAATTTTTTTTGAAATTTGTACGATTTAAGGGTAAAATTTGAAACACAAGGCATTATACAATAAAATTCCTTTTTGTATGGGTAAGCTGCCTAATCCTTGATATCTCAAAGAGATAAGAGGGATAGGGCAACATCCTCAGTTACGCTTAGCTCTTAAGTATAATGTACATGGTTTACTTGTTATAAACACTACTTTATTCTAGTAGAGATGAGTTTTGTTAAACTTTCCCAAATAAATCTTAAAAAGGATTTAAGGAAGGGTAAAATATCATCTATAATAGGTAAATTAAAGATTTGGCTACAGTTATTACTAACCTTATAAGTGCTATACCATGAATTGGACAAGATATTGTTGAGTTCAAAAAAAAAAATCTTGTATCCTTAAAACAACATTTAATTATTTTTTTTTCGGGGTTATTTTTTTTTATTATTATAAATAATAAAAAAAAATTAGAAGCCCTTCCGTTTACGACAATTTATTATTATGCCGCAAGTTTACCTGTAATTGGAATTATTGATTCTAAATCGCGCGCTAAAAAGTTAAACCGATTATCCACGGCTGAATACTTAGCAATCCCTAAATCTTTTTTAGCTTTTTTAATAGGGTTTATAGATGGGGATGGTTACATTGGGATTAAAAAAAGTTATAAAGATCAGGTAGAAGTTTATCTGTCTATTTCTATACATTTGGAGGATATCACGATATTAAACTATATTCAATCTATATTAAAGATAGGTAAAATATATTCTTATCCTAATAGAAAAAGTCCAACAGTTAGATTAGTTATTTCTAAATCAGAGTTGCAAGAGGTATTATTCCCTTTATTTTTACATCACGAACTTTTTTTCTTAACGAAAACTCGTAGGGCACAATATCACATGGCTATGTATATTTTCAATAATAATGTAAAAAAATATTCGGAGTTACCTTCAGTAGCCCCGATTATACAAGAACTTCCTGTTAGTGCTTTAGAATATGCTAATTTGCCTTTTTTTAAGGATTGAGTAGTAGGATTTGTCTGCGCTGAGGGTTCATTTTTTATTAAAACTAACCTAGATGGTTGTTTCCAAATTAAACAGAGATTACATCTGTTATTATTTGAAGCATTCAAGTTAGTTTTTAATACTAATCGAAAAATTACCGTGGATAAAGAATTATATGCACAATTTGGTGTTAGTTCTAAATCTGATATACAGAATGTTATAAATTTTTTTTCTTTTTCAGGATATCATCCTTTAGTGGGGCTTAAAAATATTCAGTATTCAGCTTGATTAGATAAATTGCGTAATTCTGAGCGTTATAAAAATCTTAAATTCCCCACTTAGTTATTATCTAAACCCCGCATTAATGCCTTAGGGGGGCGAAGCCGGATAATTTTATATGTAGGCTTATAAAAATCGAAGATTTTTATTAGTCATCAGTGTTTTAATAAAATCGTAAATGTATTAGGAATTTAAAATAATTAATTTGACCAATGAGCTCCGTTAATTCAGTAATGTTTTAACGTAAATGGGGTAAATTGCAGGAAAATATTGGTTAATGTCTCCTAAACTAATACAATCTGCAGCGAAGATTTGATGAGGTGTTTGAATAAGCATCAAATAACGTTCAACGACTATCCAGTGCGTGATTATACCCACAATAATCTGGACATAGATGAAAACCCTACAGCCTTATTTAACTTTAGTTATTTATATATATATATGTAAAAATATATAAAAAGGTTGAAGATATAGTCTTTCGAGAACTGTGAGGTTCTCTTGAAGTTTTTTTCGGTCCCCGCTGGCCAGCGGGGACCGAGAAAACTGGAAATCATATGAGGAGGTTTATAACAGATGGACCACAGTATGGTGACATATTGTTAAAAATTCTGCTTAATGCTGGAAAATCTTCAATTCTTCCCTACTTACCATAGGGGTATAAGGGAACCAGGATTTGCATACGGTTTATTCTTGGTTATTCTACCAATTATTAGCGTAAAAATTGCAATGACACGGAGACAATCAGCAGGGGTGAGAAGTATTTCTACTTCGGAAGCCTCTCAGAGACTACATGCAGAAGATCTTACCATATCCCCGGCTTCGCTCCCTTGTAACAAAGTGTCGGGGGGCGAAGCCGGGGATCAGCGTATATAGTAGATTTATTCCCGCCCAAACCCCCGCTAGCGTCCCTTTCCTGAAAGGAAAGGGATGCATCCCTCCTACTTTTTTTATAAAAAAAAGAGTCGGAGGGACGCAAGCGGGGAGGGAAAAAAAAATAATCCTAGGCTTCGCTCCTAATGCATTAAGGGGTAAGCCCATTACGTCCTGTGCTTTTTTTTATATAAAAAAAAAGGGTCGGACGAAGGGCTAATAGATAGAAAAAAATCCTAATCCTTTCAAATTAGTAAATATGTTCGGGTAAGATCGAGATATAGTCCGATCAATAGAAAAATCTATTGCGTGTAGTGAGAATTATTTTGATATAATTAAGGATTACCAACAGAAATGCTCTGTAAATAATGCAACTTTAAATAGATTCTTTGCATTACACTTTGTATTACCTTTTGTATTAGCAGCTTTAGCTTTAATGCACTTAATAGCATTACATGATACAGCAGGTTCATCTAACCCTTTAGGTGTTTCAGGAAATTACGATAGATTACCTTTTGCTCCATACTTCATATTCAAAGATTTAATAACTATCTTTATGTTTATCTTTGTTTTAAGTTTATTTGTTTTCTTCATGCCTAATGTATTAGGAGATAGCGAGAATTACATAATGGCAAATCCAATGCAAACTCCTCCTGCTATTGTTCCGGAATGATACCTTCTTCCTTTCTATGCTATTTTAAGATCTATACCTAACAAATTATTAGGGGTTATAGCTATGTTTAGTGCTATATTAGCAATAATGTTATTACCTATAACAGATTTTGGAAGATCTAAAGGATTACAATTCAGACCTTTAAGTAAAGTAGCTTTCTACATATTTGTAGCTAATTTCTTAGTATTAATGCAAATAGGAGCTAAACACGTTGAAACACCATTCATAGAATTTGGACAAATTAGTACAGTATTATACTTTGCACATTTTGCAGTGATAGTACCTGTTTTAAGTTTAATCGAAAATACTCTTGTGGATATCAATATGGATTCTTTGCCTTTAAAGAAATAGGTTGTAGAAGATCTCCTTTAAACTCTGACCCTTCGGCCTAGGCCCAAGGATCTAGTCCTGGTTATTTTTTTTACCCTAGCTTGCTGACCCAGCCCCTCTCTCTTTTAAAAGAGAGAGAGGGGCTGGGTATGCAAGCGTCCCTTTCCTGAAAGGAAAGGGATGCATCCCTCCGATACTTTTTTTATAAAAAAAAGAGTCGGAGGGACGCGTGCATACCGAAGGGGTCGGGGAGGGGTGGTGATGAATTAATTAACATTCATAATGATGTCATAAATCGTGTACATTAATTTAAAAGCCTATAAATAAAAAAAAAATTTTTTTTTATTGTACCTTAAAATCCATCCTTTTTTATTCTAAATTTTAGGAGGGCGGATGGGGCAAAAAAAAAATCTGTGCATCTTCCGAAGGACAGATTTTTTTTAAGCCCACCCTAAAATTTAGAATAAAAAGATTATGATGTAGTTGGTCTACACTTTGATTGCAGATCTTAAGTCTGAGGTTCGATTCCTCCATAATCTTCTTTTAGTGTTGGCACTTATGTTTATTTTTTTTTTAAGGCTTATCCCTTTGGGTTATTTTTTTTTTATTATTATAAAAAAAAAATTTAGAAGCCGCCTCCCCTCCTCGGGGTCCGAAGGAAGGGACGCCCTCTGGGATAGGATTGGCGAAGCGGCCCCTCTCCCTTTCGACCCTTTTTTATCCCTCCCCGCAAGCGCCCTCTCTCTTTCAGAGAGAGAGGGTGCATCACTCTCTACAGAGAGTGACGCTGCTTTATCCCCGGGGATCAGGGGAGGGATAAAAAAAAAGGCCGGACTAGCCGGGCTAGGGGCTGACCCGGGCGCTCGGCTGACCCCTCCCCCTGGGGGTCGGCACAAGCGTAGGGTCGAATTTTTTCCCTCCTTGATCCTGACCCCTTCCCCCACAGGCCAGCGGGGGAAGGGATATGAAGGGGGGATAAGGCTTCCCTCCGACTCTTTTTTTTTTATAAAAAAAGTACGGAGAGAGGGCTGGGGATATAGCTTGCGGGGTTTAGGGGATATAGCTTGCGAGCTTGCTAATTTTTTTTTTATAATAAAAAAAAAAAAAATAGCTACGCACCCAGAGGGGTGCTCGCCCTCTTTGAAGTCGTCTGACCCTGGGCGCAAGCTCGGGCTAGTTTTTTTTTTGTGGCTTCGCCGACCCCCTTCCAGGGGCGAAGCCTGGGAGGGGGTCATAAGCCATCGCTAAAAAAAAAGCAAGTTTGGTTTTTTTAACTAGCTAGAGTGACGCTCTTTAGGTACGTCTTTAATTTTTTTTTTATTCTTTTACGTAATTACACAAACCCCCGCAGGCTTGCGGGGGTTTAATGTGGTATCATGTGAGATCTCGAGAAAAAGGTGTGTTAGTTTAATGGTAGAATCTAGTATTACGGCTACTTTGATATAAGTTCGAGTCTTATACACACTTTTTATATTTCAATTATTATCTAGCGAGGGGTGCGTAGCCGCTAGCGCTGCTCCAGCAGTGCCATTAGGCACCTGACCCCAGAGCTATTTTTTTTTTATTATTATAAATAATAAAAAAAATTAGTTTCTACCACCACCTTCTGTGGTGGCTGAAACTTGGCCAAAGGCCTCGCCAGAATGCGTTAGAAAAGGAGCTTGTATCCTTTTTGCATGCACCCATATTCCATACCCCTTAAAGGGGGGGGGGTCAGGGCTTGCCTCCCCTCTCTCCGTACTTTTTTTTTACCTTTCGACCCTAGGCCGGACTAGGAACCGCTAGTCCTGTGCTAGGCCGTCCCCCCGCTGGCCTTCTCCCCCTGGGGATTAGGGGGGCGAAGCCGGGATAAAAAAAAGGGTCGATAGAGGGCTAATGCATTAGGGGGCGCTTCGCCCAGGGGGTCAGGAGGGGCTAATTTTTTGAATTATTCTAATAATTCAAAAAATAAGAAGCGCCCCCTCGAAGGACCCGCTTCTTTAAATTAAAAAAAAATATTCCTACACCGGTTAGGGTTTTAGGGTATATTTGGTGGTTATTTTTTTTTTTATGTGTCGGACACTTATGTTGTTTATCCCTATCTGTGGAAAAAGGGATAAATTTAAAGAATATTTAATTATAAAAAAAAATAACATATATTGAGAGGTAGCTATATATTTATGATATAGAGTTAGGGATGGATGTGCCTTTATTTATAACCCGGCTGTGTTCGCGCTAAGAGGGGTTGATGAAGAGGGGGGGGAATCTATATATGGAGAGTATTATATTTTAATTATTATCTAGCTTCTTTAAATTAAGAATATTCTTCTAAATATATATTGGTTTTAGGTAATATTCTTTTTTTTTTTTTTTATTAAATAAGTTGAATCTTATCATCCTATATACCCTTTTCCTAATCCTCCCTAAGGAGGGGAGGATTAGGAAAAGGGTATACAGGGAAAGGGTTAATTTTTTTTTAAGTGATGTTCTAAATGAAGACTTGAAATAAATAATAAATTTATTTAATATTAAATTATAGATAGAGAATGTTCATATTTGTGTATATCGTTCAGTTAGATCCGGAATTTAGGCAATTACAAAAAAGTAATATAACTTTAAGGTCTTCTATCAGTATGTGATATGAAAGATGATTTTTATCAACCAATGCTAAAGATATAGGAACATTATATTTAATGTTCGCGCTATTTTCAGGTTTATTAGGTACAGCGTTTTCTGTACTGATTAGAATGGAACTAAGTGGTCCAGGTGTTCAATATATAGCGGACAATCAATTATATAACAGTATCATTACAGCTCATGCTTTATTAATGATATTCTTTATGGTCAATAAAAAAAGCTTTAATATATTAAATATGAAATCACAATGAGTATTATATACTAATACAGTGAATGATGATAAGTATTTACCAGTTTCTAATTCACATCCCCCAAAGGGGGATAAGGATATGGATATAAAAATAAGTAGTAATAATAACAATAAAGGGGGCGGTCCTAATCCCCCAAAGGGGGATAAGGATATGGATAAGGATAAAAGACCTCAACATAATTATGTTAAAGTTTTAGTGGAAGATCCTTTTGATAATAGAGAGATTATATTGAGAGTAACTAAAAAACAAAAAGGAGTTTATCTGTGAGAAAGTTTAGATGGTGAACAAAAATATGTAGGACATTCCATTAATTTATATAATCGAATAAGCTCTTATTTTATGCCTTCTATTCTCAAAACTAAAGCTCGAAGAGTGCTACGTTATTTTAATAAACATGGTTTTGGTGAAATGAAGTTAACTATATATATTATGGATGAAAATTCTAGTTTAGAACAAGTAGTAGAATTAGAACAATATTTTATAGATACTTTAAAGCCAAATCTTAATGTAGATTTAATAGCAAGTAGTTCTGGATACCACGAGCCTATGAGTATGGAAGCCAGAGAAAGACTTAGAAAACAGAGAGGTATTCCTATATATGTTTATAATACCGAGGATTTTACTCTATTATACGTGTTTAATTCAAAACAGCATATGTATGACTCCATAAATATTCATCATAATAGTCTAAATGATTGCTTAAATAAGGGAACAGTATATTTAGATACTTTCTTTTTTTCTTTAGACTTAATAGAGGAATCAAGTAAAACTAATTTACTTAAATTAGAAGAGCTTAAATCTTTAGTTACTGCTAAACGAGATGTTTACAATGTTAAACATCCTGCAGCTAAAGTTATTATAGCTGAGTTTAAAAATGATTCTAGAAAAAATTTAGAATTCTCTTCATTAAATAGTTTAGCTAAACATTTAAAAGGTGACCGTCAGATTATTAGAGAATACTTAACTGGTAAAAAATCTGGTTATTATCGAGGTGTATGAAAATTTACTTACCCAAAAAAATCTTCGATTTTTAAGGCCTAGCAACCGATTAGTCGGTTACTACTGATCCGTCCCCCGCAAGCGCCCTCTCTCTTTCAGAGAGAGAGGGTGCATCACTCTCTACAGAGAGTGACGCTTGCGGGGAGGCTACGCCCGGGGGGGGATATGGGAGTTGCTAATTTTTTTGAAAAAAAAAATAACCCCAACACTTTGTTACGGGGTGTAACCGCGAAAGGTAAAAATTAAAGATATTTAATATATTAAAAATAGGCATGGCCGGGTATAGTAGAAATATTATACTTTCTTTTCGCTGTAATGCTGGAACTCCTTAATAGCATTTGGAACTAGTACTACAGACTTTCTTTTAGATGAAAAGCGGTAGAATACAGTGACATTTCAAATGATTAGGTAATCAGCCGGAAACCAAAGATAAAAGGGCTCAATATAGCAGCATTAAACGCTTTTATTTAGTAGGATCCTCAGAGACTACACGCGAAATACCTTAGTAAATATTATATATATATATTTAAAGGTAAAGATATAGTCCAAACGTTAATGAAAGTTAATGATCTCCTCCTTAGTTTTGTATGCCAGCTTTAATCGGAGGATTTGGTAAAATTAATGTGAATACAATAAAAAGATATTTTAGCATAGAGTCAAATGTTAAAACAGAATTAGAATTAAGATCCAAAATAGGACCATACCTAGCAGGGTTAATAGAAGCTGATGGATCCTTTGCTGTACATAATAAAGATTCTAATGCAAAAAAATACCACCCTAAAATCTTAGTGGTATTTAGTACAGCGGATGAACCTTTGGCTAATAAATTAGCTAGTATTACTGAAGCTGGAGCTGTTTATGTTAAGAAAAATGCAGGATGTGTTCTTTGACATATTCAAAAAACAGAAGATGTTATAAAAATTATTAACATAATTAATGGTTATATGCGTACACCTAAAATAGAAGCATTACACCGTGCTATAAAATGGTATAATGAATTTTACAATTATAGTATAGATTGCTTAGGTTTAGATCTATCACCTATAGATAGCAATGCTTGATTAGCTGGTTTTACAGACGGAGATGGTAATTTTTCTATTACACTAACAAATAGAAAAAAGAAAGGAAATACTACTAGTAAAAGAGTACAAGCTTTTTTCCGTCTTGAGTTAAGACAAACTTATCATCGTGATGTTTCAGCAGAACAAGGGGGAACTAGCTATTTTGTTATATTAAGTAAAATAGCTACATATTTAGGTGTAAATTTGTACTCTAGAACTAGAGAACGAAATGATAAAGTGTTTTATGCCTTTATGGTTATATCTCACAGCGCAGCTAGTCACGCGAAGGTTATAAGTTATTTTGATCGTTTTCCTCTATATTCTTCTAAATATTTGGCCTACAAAGATTGAGCTTATGTGGTTGAACAAGCTAAATTGCGAGCTGGTAAAGTTTTAACTCCAAAAGAAATTTCTGAGGTTGAAACAATTAAAGCACAATTTAATAGTAAACGTGTATCGTTTGATTTTACACACTTGGATAGTTTAGCTTAGAGGCCCATATTGTTTTATTAATTTTGTACTTATTATTTTTATTGTATTGATATACAAGAAATTGCCGTGAGTAGTAGCAATATTACTCTTATTACATAACTATGTGCGGGAAACTCCTAAAGTCTTTTTATAAGTGTTGTGAAAACTTTTGTAGATCTAAGTCTAATTATTATTAAGCGTACACAACCTTAAATAATAAAAAGAATTTTTTTTATGTAACCTTTCCAAACCCCCGCAAGCGTGCGGGTTTAGGGGTACCCGGGGAACCGACTAGTAACCGATTAGTCTAAGAAAAATCGAAGATTTTTCTACGGCTAGGCCTTAAAAATCGAAGATTTTTTTGGGTTAAAAATATATAAAAAAAATGGACAATCCGCAGGAAACGACAAAATTTTTATTTCTCCTTTTCTGTTATTTTTTGAATTATTATAATAATTCAAAAAATTAGAAGCCGGCACTAAAAATTTTTTTTATTCTTATTATTTATAAAAAAAAAATAACCCCGGAGGGGATACGGAGTATTAGTTTTTATAGGATCCTCAGAGACTATACGTTATGCTCCTTTATTGAGGATGAAGATATAGTCCAAATATATCCTAACGGTTATAACAAATTGAATTTCTTATTACCATTAATAGTAGGAGGGCCTGATATGGCATTCCCTAGACTTAATAACATAAGTTTCTGATTATTAATACCTAGTTTATTTTTATTAGTATTTTCAGCCATAATAGAAGGTGGTGCAGGTACAGGTTGAACAATCTACCCTCCATTATCTGGAGTACAAAGTCATAGTGGACCTAGTGTAGATTTAGCTATATTTGCTTTACACCTTTCAGGAATAAGTAGTTTATTAGGGGCAATTAACTTTATTACTACTATAGTAAATATGAGAACTCCTGGTATAAAATTACATAAATTAGCTTTATTTGGATGAGCTGTAATTATTACAGCAGTATTATTATTACTATCTTTACCTGTACTTGCCGGTAAGATTCTGCCGGATTTAAAAATGGCTAATTGCTGGGAACCGCTATTTTACATTATAGCACAATCAGCAGGAAACTCAGAAGGTTTGAACCTTCTGAAGATCTTCAGAGACTACACGCCTGAATATTTTTGTTGAGGACTTATTTTCAATACTTATTGAATACGTAAAATAAGTACAAAGAGCCAACCGTTAAGATGAACAAAACAAACAGTTTCGGACGACTTATTTGAAAAGTATAAAAATTATAACCATTTACCTTTTTCTTACTATTTAACTGGATTAATTGAAGGAGACGGTAGTATTATAGTACCCAAGACGGAAAGATCCGCTAAAGGAATATTAAACTATGCATCAGTACAAATTACTTTTCATCTGAAAGATTTACCTTTAGCATTATTAATTCAAAAAGCTTTAAGTGAAGGTTCTATTGCCAGAAAAAAAGGTGTAAACGCTTATGTATTAACTATAAATAGTTATAAAGGATTAATTTTAATTGTTTCTATCTTAAATGGTAATATGCGAACACCTAAAATTCAGAGTTTATATAAACTAATAGAATGATTAAATAACTCCAAGAATACCAATTTTGTAAAAAAACCTTTAAATAATAGTCCTTTAGCATGTAATGCATGATTATCTGGATTTTTGGAAGCAGATGGTTCATTTCAAGTTAGAACTACTTTATCGGGTAAATATCCCAGATCAGAATGTAAACTCGAAATATCTCAAAGACAAACCGATCATAATGGTAATAGCAATTTACAGTTTTTAGAAAAAATCGCGGAATTTTTTTTAACAAAAGTAAAATCTATTAGACAAGATAGACCAAACCCTGAATATAGAGTTAGAACTACTAGCTTACAGGCTAATATCATTTTATGTCAATATTTGGATAATTACCCTTTATTTGGAACTAAATATTTAGACGCTAAAGATTGAATGAAGGTTGTAAGTATGTTTGAGAAAGGTGAACATAAAGGTAAAACAGGTATTGAAAAAATAGTCCAAATAAAATCCAATATGAATGATAAAAGAACCATTTTTATTTGAGATCATTTACAAGATTTTTATAACTTAAAAATATAAGATATAGTCCAACCAATATGGTAACATATTGAATATCTACCTTAAACTAATTTTATAGTTTTTGAAACCCTTAAGCATATATGCTTATTGCTGTTATGGGACCTAGTCCAGTAGATTAATAACAAAATAGGGAATTACAATGGTTTTAACTGATAGAAACTTTAATACATCATTCTTCGAAACAGCTGGTGGAGGTGATCCTATTTTATTCCAGCATCTTTTCTCAAGAAATATCTTAAATTATATATATTTGGGATCTATTATCATTATTTCTTTTAATTTATACAGCAAATCAAACAACTTATTACTTAAATCTAATTACATGGAGGCATACCCCAGCCCCTCTCTCTTTTCGAGAGAGAGGGGCTGGGGTCGGGAACCCACCCATGAAAAAAAAATTTTTCATTTTATTAACTTTTATGATAAATTATCTTTATATTTACCTAATGTAACTCCTCCTTCTTATAAATTTTTAAGTTGATTTATAGGATTTACTGAAGGCGAAGGATCTTTCATTGTGAACAATAGAGGTGATCTTTGCTTTGTAATTACACAAAGTAACGTGGATATTGAAGTTTTAGAATTCATAAAGGAAACATTAGGGTTTGGTAAAGTAATACCACAATCAGCTAATACTAGTAGATATGTAACACAAAATAAAAAGGAAATAGAATTAATCATTCATTTATTTAACGGTAATATTGTTTTACCTAGTAGAAAAATAAGATTTGAAAACTTTATTAAAGGGTTTAATATTTGAGTATCTAAAGGTAGAATAAGATTAAATACTGTGGAATTTATACATAGAGATCTTTTACCTAGTTTAAATGATAGTTGATTAACAGGATTTACAGACGCTGAAGGTTGTTTTACTTGCTCTATACGAAAAGATAAAGGGTTTAGTTTTAATTACAATATATCTCAGAAATGGGAAGAAAATCTTGTAATACTAAAACATTTGTGCGTTCTATTTAATGGAGGTATTGTATCTAAACATACTGCAGATAATGTAAATGAGTATAGAATAGGTGGAATACAAAATTGTAAAAATATATTCCCTTATTTTGATAATCATACATTATGTTCTAAAAAAGCTGTTTCTTACAAATTATGAAAAGAAATGCATACAGATTTATTAAATAAACACCATTTAAATCCTGTAAAAAGAATAGAAATGATAGAAAGATCCAGATTAATAAATAAATTTAATTAAGAAATTAGCCCATATCCCTTTGGGATCAGCGCACCCCCTTCGGGGGTGCTTAGAAAAATCTGTGCACCTAGCGGTGCACCGATTTTTATTAGGGCTGCGGAGCAGGGAAAACAAGTCAAGGTTTAACGTAGAAGTTCTGGAGCTCATAAGACAGATGTAAAAATATATAAGATCTAAAAGAGCAAATATTTAAAAGTATACCTTAGATTTAGTTAATATAATTATAGTGCCCTTACCCCCTTTTAGCCCTTCTTATCCCCCGAAGGGGGGGTTAGACTAGTCGTCTGTAATTTTTTTTTTTTTAACTATTAATAATAATTAAAAAAAATAATGCAGAGCAGGGGTGTGGGTGCATCCGGGAGCTGCCCTTATCCCCTCCCCCGCAAGCGTCCCTTTCCTGAAAGGAAAGGGATGCATCCCTCCGACTCTTTTTTTTATAAAAAAAGTACGGAGGGACGCTTGCGGGGGGAGGGGGATTATGGGACTGCATCCTCCTGATCCCCCTCCCCCCTCGGGGCGAAGCGAGGGGGATATGCTAATGCATTAGGGGACGCTGGCTAATTTTTTTTTTTATTATTATTATTTATAAAAAAAAAATAACCCGGGACGCTATTGCAACTCTTAAGAATAATGTAGAAATTATCAGATTTATATTGTTGTTCATATTAATTATGAATTTTTTTTTATTCTAGTTAATATAAGGAAAATAGTTTATATATTAGCAATGCTAGTGTTAACGGTCAATATGTTTTCTCATGTAAAGACCGTCGGTTATTTAAGTGGCCGCTACAGGCTGGTTCACTGGTGGATGGCTGAAATGCCGTTTAATGTACAGCCGGTTTCTCCTATATATATATAAAGCTATATTATATGTATATACACAAGCCCAGAATTACTGGTACCTGAATTTAATAAGAGAAGATCCTTATACGGATAGTAAGTTAAATTTGGAGAAATGGATTCTTCGGACATCCTGAAGTTTATATATTAATTGTACCTGCTTTTGGTATAATTAGTACAACTATCTCAGCTAACTCAAATAAATCTATATTTGGTTACATAGGTATGGTCAAAAGTAGGCCTAAGTTAATTAATAATTACTTAAAACTCCTTTATATGCTGGGAAACATTTCTAAGACCTTAAATACTAGTAATTTTTATTATTACAGTAAAAATTTTAAGGATGTTACAATGAGTAATCAGCAGGTACCCCCTTATAATATACATCTATTATCATGCATGTATTCACCATCCGTGTTGGGTAACCTCAGAGACTACACAAGGAGAATCATCTTAGAAAGATGATTAAGATATAGTCCACTATTTTGTGAAAATATGAGATTCGTATTACCGAATTTCATAGGTATAAATAAAGTATTAAGAAAGAATTTCTCTATTAATCAAGGCGTAAGCTCTGGAAATAAACTTGACCCTAACTGGGTCACAGGGTTTGTAGATGCCGAGGGTTGTTTTTCAGTAATAGTAGAAATTTCAGAGCCTTTAAAATGAAAAGTAAGAATTTCATTTGAAATAAATTTACATGAAAAGGATAGTGATATTTTATATAAAATACAATCTTTTTTCGGTGTAGGTGCTATTTATCATAGACCTGATAGAAAAAAATCTGTGTATAGAGTAACAAACGTTAATTATATAAAGAATATTATTATTCCACACTTTACAGAATACCCGCTTATAAGTAAAAAAGTGATAGATTTTTTACTATGATCTAAAGTGGTAGAAATTATTTTAAATAAAGATCATTTAACTAAAGAAGGATTTCTCAAAGTTCTTTCTTACTATGCATCCATAAATAAAGGAGTTTCCAAAAAAGTTTCAAAGTATTACCCTGACATATTAGCAGCCGATGTACCTATTATAAATTTACCTGAAAAATTAAATTCTCAATGAGTGTCAGGTTTTGTAGGGGGTGATGGAGGGTTTTCAATTTATGTTAGGTCTGCTAATGATTATGCTTTGAATCCTTCGACCCAGGGCCAGGACCCTGGTTCTGGACCGAGGGGGGAAAAAGTGTATTGTAGATTTCATATAACTCAGCACAGTAAGGATTTAAAACTAATGCAAATGTTTGTTCAATTCTTTGGTTGTGGTAAAGTTGATGTCAGATCTAATATATGTACTCCCCTTTCGCAATCCCCCAAAGGGGGATACAGGCGTAGCCCTGGGGGTACCCCGCCGAAGGGTCGGTGTGATTTTATAATTCAAGATACTTCTTTTTTATTAGAAAAGGTGGTAGGTCATTTTGATTTATATCCTCTTATTAATTTAAAACATGAAGATTATCTTTGTTTTAAACAGGCTCTTCTACTTATTAAAGAAAAAAGACATTTAACTAGAGAAGGTCTAGATAAAATTAAATCCTTAAATTTAGAAATGAACTCTAATAGATTGAAATAAAAATAATTTCTTAATATTTTTTTTTTATTTATACGCAAAATAATTGCTACGCTATGATGTCTATTGGAATATTAGGATTCATTGTTTGAAGTTGAATTTTGGCTTCGCCTCTTAGTGATATGAGGATTTACATTATTTATTTCGCTATATGCTGGAACGGTTTAGTGCTAATTGGTACCTTGAATGGTGAAAATTCAATTAGCTATACCCAATCAGCGGGCAATCTGTCCCTTAACTCTTTAAAGAGTGAAACACAGAGTGCCTCAGAGGCTATACGCGAAACATCTTTTAATTTTTCGGCTTTTCGTCAGTGTTATACTAGGCTATTTGGAAAATCTGCGCAACATCTATCCGACAATTGATTAACATGATTTATCGGTTTTGTAGAAGGGGATGGTGCCATTCAAACTTATGCGAATAATACAAGAGTACGTTTTGTTCTTACTCAAAAGGAAAGTGGTATCCTTTACTATGTTCGTAATAGGTTAGGAATAGGAATTGTTAAGCATTTTCCACAAGGGACAAGTGGAAATAAAAATGATTTCTATAGATGAATAGTAGATAATCCTTCAGATATCCTTTTATTAGCTTTTTTATTTAATGGTAATTTGGCTATTACACATAGAATCCAACAGTTAGCTTTATGGGTTCAATGTTTGAACCATCGTTTTGGGGCTAATACTATTGAATTTATTAATACAGCCGTTTCGGTCACATTACAAGATGGTTGATTATCCGGGTTTACTGATGCTGAAGGATGTTTTAATGTATCTATAACATCCAATGCAAGATATGCTTTAGGTCATGTTGTAAAAATGCGTTATCTACTAGATCAGAAGGATAGTGCTATCCTTCATACTATACAAGATCTTTTTGGATTTGGTAAAGTAACTATTAGATCTAAAACAGACGGTGTTTATCGTTACACAGCTACAGGGTTTAAATCTATGAAGGATGTAATATCTTACTTTAAAGTATTTCCATTGCTTACTAAGAAGGCTCTTTCTTTCGATAAATGATTAACTATACATAATCTCGTGATTAATAAATTACATCTTACTGAAGAAGGATTAGCCCAAGTAAGAGCATTACAGAAACAGATTAATATTAACAATAGTATGACAATAAAAACAGGATCTGCCCATCCTTAGAGTTATTAATTAAAAGATGAAGATATAGTCCGATTCTCCTTGTGAGAGGAGCGCTTAGCGGGTTAGCGTCCCTGGGAGTGCAGAATAGCCCCGGTGTGGATGTACCCCTCCCGTATCCCTTAAGGGTATTGGGAGGTTATTTTTTTTTTTTTGAAAAAAAAAAATTAGCAAAGCGGGTAGATATGAGAAATATCTGCTAACATTTTGCATCATATGTATACAGTCGGTTTAGATGTTGATACAAGAGCATACTTCACAGCTGCTACATTAATAATTGCAGTTCCTACAGGAATTAAAATATTCTCATGATTAGCTACATGTTACGGAGGATCTATTAAATTAACACCTTCTATGCTATTTGCATTAGGATTCGTGTTCATGTTTACAATTGGAGGATTAATAAAAAACCACTTAGTTCTCCCTTTAAAGACTATCATATGCTGGGAACTTCTGACAATTATACTACTAGAGTTTTATATGATCTCAGTAAAAATGTATAATTTTGAACAATCAGCAGGTAATCAACAGATAAAACCATTTATCTTAGTAGGTACCTCAGAGACTAAACGTAGTCCCCTTAATATTATTAAGGGAAGATCTAGTCCGTGAAACCAAAAATGATCATTTAATAGCTTGGTTGCTTCTAATAATAATCCTTTATTGAATATTGATCTTAAATTCAATATTCGTACTTATTCTACTTCTAATTTGCCGACTCTAAAGGAGAAACAGGATAATACTGATAATTTAGTTCCTTTAATTGCATATGATAACTTTAAAGAAAATAGAGTTAATATTTTCAAAGAACAAAAAGACAAATCTGGTATTTATTGTTTAATTAATAAAAATAATGGTCATTCTTATGTAGGAAGTTCTATTAATTTAGCTTCTAGAATGAGAAATTATCTTAATACTGCTTTTTTAAAAAGTAAACAAAATATTAATATGCCTATTGTTAAAGCTTTATTAAAATATAATCCGTCTAACTTTAAACTATTAATATTAGAGCATGTAGACTTAAAAACTTTAACCCTTAGAGAAACTTATTATATAACATATGTATTGCCGTATTATAATGTGTTAAAACAAGGTTATTCTTCATTAGGTTATATACATACAAAGGAAACTAAAGCATTATTATCTCAATTGGCTAAAAATAGAGTTCATACTGACGAAACTAAAGCTTTAATAGCTAGAGCTTTGACAGGTGAAAATAACCCATTTTACAATAAAAGCCATTCTATGGAAAATAAAGTAAGAATCATTGAAGCAAAGTCTGCTTATCCTGTTTATATATACAATTCTTTTAAAGAGTTATTAATTATCTTTCCTTCTGTAGGTACTTTGGCTAAATTGATTAAATCTAATCATCCTACAATAGTTAATGTGATAAAAGAAGCAACTCTATTTAGAGGGGAATGATATTTTACTAATATACCTTACAATATAGAAGATACACCTTTAATAACTGACTGAAATTCTAAAGAATCTGAGGAATTAATTTTAAATATAAATAATAATAGTCAGATTAGGAAAGCAGTATTTGTATATGATATGGATAAGAATTTTGTTGCTAAGTATGACGGAGTAATGGAAGCCCAAAGAGCTTTAAATATAAGCCATAGTACAATCAAAAATTATGCTAAAGTGAATGGTATTTATAAAGGTTATATATTTAGATACGAAAGATTAAATGATCAAGAAACTTTTGGTTCGTAAGTGGTGTTGTTTTAGCAAACGCTTCTTTAGATATAGCATTCCACGATACGGTTGTTTTGATAGTATTGTTTAGTACACTCGCACTTAAGTATTTTATAACCCTTCGGTCTAGCCCTATTAGTCCAGGGCGAAAGGCTGTAAAATTAAATAAAGGTAGTTTAAGTATTAAAAAGGATGAGAATTTAACTAATTCAATGAGAGGGGCCGGAGGCCTCGAAAACATTGACTACAATGAATATATAAAAATGTTTTGAGTTGGATTGATGGATGGAGATGGAAGTATTCAAGTAAATCACTGACGTAAGCAATCTTTACAATATAGACTTGTTATTAAATTATCTAACATTGAATCTAACTATAATATGCTGATTCAAATTGCCAAAATAATAGGTGGAACGGTAAGAGTTACAGGTAAAGGAGCAGATGTTATTTGAGTAGTTAATAAGAAGGAAGAAGTAGAAGAAATTATAAAAATATATGACACTTATCCTCCTTTAACTTCAAAAAAAATCTGTCAACTTGCATTCCTAAAAACTTGTTTAACTCAGACCTCGGTAGAAACTTATTTATTTAATAGAAATTTGAAATATGATAAACAGTTAACTATTATAAAATCTAATATTGAATTTAATATACCTAGTTACTTTAAAACATGATTATCTGGTTTTATAGAAGCAGAAGGTTGTTTTTCAATAAGAAAATCTAATAATCATTCTTTTTCAATAGGGCAAAATGATGATATTTACTTAATATATGCTATTAAAAAGTATTTTGATATAACTAATATAGTTAGAAATCCTTATGGTAAATTCTATTTTATAGAGGTATATAAAAAAGAAGTATTATTTAAAATAATCACTCATTGCGTTAATTATCCTTTATTAGGTGAAAAAAGAGAGTCGCTAAAAAAATTCAATCAAAAACTTTCTTAGTTTTACGTATACCTATGTTATTTACTGTGGCCTGGGTATGCTGGCCATCCTAAGAGTAAGTGTCGTGTTGTCTTGTCACCATGAAAAATCTCATACGTTTTTCGGTAAAATTTGTTTAAACCCCGCAAGCCCAAAAAAATCTTTGATTTTTTCATGCGCACACCCGGGTGTGCTGGGCTTATTTTTTGAATTATTATAATAATTCAAAAAATCAGGAGCTGCCTTAATGCCTTAGGGGGTTTAAGGATATATAATATAAACTTGATTATTAATTTTGCTAACGGTGAAGTCTTATATATTTTCTTAATGCGGAAAATGAATAAAGCCGATATAAGATAATACCGTGGAAACCAAAACTAATTAATTTATTTTAATTAATTTATTTTAATTAATTAGCTAGTAGGATCTGTAGAGACTAAACGTGACAATCGAAAGTTTATTAAGTTAAATTATTAGATAAGTTATAGTCCGATCCACTGCGTGAGCAGTGTTGTATGAAAGAAAATGAGCAACTTGTTTGACTTACTATGTAGTTGCTCAAATGGGCCAGAATAGTATATCTTCTTTTAAATACTATTTTGCAACTGACTATATGCTGGAAACTGTATTATTTGTATATTGTTTACTATTTATTCATACAACTTATCTTTACAAACTAGATGCAAGTAGGAATAATATTCTTTTAAATAGTCAAAATAACGATATAACAATAAGTTCTGAACTTATGAGTACACAATCAGCAGAAAACTGTAAAGGATTCTCAGAGACTACACGTCAGTTATCTGATATATCTAAACTTTTTAGCTTCACAAGTTTAATAGGTTTAACCTATTGTGTTTTACATAGTCTAGAGAATTTATCTGGAAAACCTGATTTAGATTTTACTAATGTAGCACATCTTGTAAGCATATCAATCTTAGAATTAACAAGTTTTTATTTACTAATCTACTTGTGGGACAGGGTATTTGTCTTGTTCGCGAAGGGGGATAGAAATTTTTTTAAGCAGCCTGAATGTTTGCTGCGTCCCCTACGCAATACTGTAAAATATCCTGTGCATGCTTTTTCTTCTATCACACCCGCTAATAAATTGGATCCTGCATTCTTAACGGGCTTTATCGATGGTGAAGGTTCCTTCATTATTAAAATAATGAGATCCTCTACATCTTGTACGGGTTGAAAAGTTATACCTCTTTTGCAGATTCAATTGCATCGTCGAGATGAAGAACTATTAAAACAGATTCAAACTTATTTTAGTGGTGTAGGCTTACTTAGAAAAGGGGGTACAAGGGACGTTGTTGCTTATACCGTTAGTTCTATAGAACATCTTACTAAAACAATCCTTCCGCATTTTGATAAATATCCTTTAATTACTCAGAAGGTTGTAGATTACATGCTTTGACGTAAGGTACTTATGATAATGGCCAAAAAGGAACATTTAACGCATGAGGGGATGGAAAAAATTGTAGCTCTAAAAGCTAATCTCAATCAGGGTCTATCCGATGAGTTAAAAGCAGCTTTTCCTAATATTATTTCAGTTCAAAGACCGATAGTCAAAAATAAACAAATTTGAGATCCTCAATGAGTAGCAGGGTTTACTAGCGGTGAAGGAAGTTTCATGGTTAAGGTTAGGAAGTCTTCTGCTTATAAAACTGGAGCCCAAGTTCTATTAACATTTCAATTATCTCAGCACTCTAGAGATGAGCAACTAATAAGAAGTTTGATATATTACTTAGGCTGTGGAAATGTTTATAAAGATAGAGAGTCTTTTCATTATCGAGTAGAAATGTTTCTATCCCCGCAGGGGATAGAAAACTATGAAAAGATAATTCCGTTCTTTGATAAATATCCTATAGTAGGAGTAAAAGCTCAAGATTTTAAAGATTGATGTAAAGTTGCAGGTTTGATTAAACAAAAAAAACATTTGGCAGAAGAAGGTTTAAATCAAATCCTTAAAATTAAAGGAGGTATGAATACCGGAAGATTATAAATTTTTAAACTGTAAAATGCATAAGTTCAGAATTTATGAGTACACAATCAGCAGGAAACCAACAGGTAAATACATTTACCTTAGTAGGATCCTCAGAGACTAGATGTCAGTTACCTGATAAAAGAAGATTATAAATTTTGAAATTGATTTGCAGGTATAATAGATGGGGGCGCCTGCGGCGTCGGAAATTTTGATATTAGAAAAGATCCTATTAGTAAAAAAAGAGTTTTAAAACAAATTAGAATTAAATTACATAATAGAGATATAAGAATCTTAACTCGTATACAAAATTATTTGCACATAGGTAGAATTAGAACAGATAAAAATAAACCTTATTCTATATTTATAGTTTCTACTAAAGATACTATGAAATATATTTTAGAGCATCTTAATGGGTTAATAAGACTTAAAGTCCCCGGTTTTAAAGAAGCTTGTAGTTTATATAATCTAGATTATATAGAAGCTGACTATAATATAAAACTATATGACCCTTATTATGCAGGTTTAATTGATACTGATGGTTCTATAGTATTTAATTATGCTGGAAATAGAATAGAGTGTAATTTGGAATTAGAATATAATGAATATTCTTCTAAATTAAATTTCGATAATACTCTTTTGAATTCTAAACCATCTATTGTAAACCGTAAAAGATCTTCTGATATTAATGATAGAGAGTTCTCATCTATTGCTTTTAAATTTCAAAATGTTAGTAATATGTTATTTATATATGATTATTTTATGCATAACAGATTATATTCGGATATTAAATTTTATAGAGTTAGTAAAATTAAACCTTTTATGGAAATTAGACGGTATAAAACATCCAATAAAGGTACTATAGAACATAAAATATATTCAGATTTTGTTCTAGATTGAATAAAGTATAATAATCCTTTATGATACAAAGTACCTTTTGTAAATAAATATTTGTTATAGCAAAAATAAATTATAATATTATTACAGGTAAAGATATAGTCCACCAAAAAAAATTTTTTTGCATTTCCACTACGTTTTAAGTATGGGAGCTGTATTCGCTATGTTCTCAGCATGATACTTCTGAGTACCTAAAATATTAGGTTTAAATTACAACATGTTATTATCTAAAGTTCAATTCTGACTTTTATTTATTGGGGTTAATCTTACATTCTTTCCTCAACATTTCTTAGGATTACAAGGAATGCCAAGAAGAATTAGTGATTACCCTGACGCCTTTGCAGGATGAAATTTAGTTAGTTCATTTGGATCTATTATTTCTGTAGTGGCTGCTTGATTGTTCTTATACATAGTATATGCTCAATTAGTGGAAGGAAAAGCTGCAAGTAGATTCCCATGAATGATACCTCAATTCTATACAGATACACTTCAAGCATTATTAAATAGAAGTTACCCTAGTTTAGAATGAGCTTTAAGTAGTCCACCTAAACCTCACGCCTTTGTAAGTTTACCATTACAAAGTGGAGTTTTGCCAGTAAGATAATTAAAAAAAATTATTAATAGCTTTAATCATATCTTTAGGTTTATATTATATTCCTTAATCTTATCCATACCCAGCCCCTTTCTCTAAAAGAGAGAGAGGGGCTGGGTACAGGAGCTTGCCTAACCCCAGCCCCTCTCTCGACCCTTTTTTTTTTTATCCCTCCCCTAAAGCGGGGAGGAAAAAAAAAAGTACGGAGAGAGAGGGGCTGGGTACAGGAGTTTGCCTAACCCCGGGGGGGGAATGAATGAGCAGCATAAGGATAGAATTCTATCTTGTAATTGTTTACTTAAGATGTAATTTTAGTTTAATTATATGGGAAGTTTTTTTTTTTGGTTCATAAAATGTTATTATTTTTAACGATTTTTGTTCCTCTTTTATTCGTCTTTTTAGTTTGGTTTTTTCTAGCGGTAGGGGTTAGATTTTTTTTTCCTAACTTTCAAGGATTAAGCCTTTTTAATAAAGTTTTTACTTGAAAAAACCTAATACGTATATGTTTTAGCGCTATTTCTGGTATGTTCAGTAGAATTCTTATTTATTATTTTTTTAATATAGATATTCTGGTTTTCTTTACGGATAATTTATGTAACATAAATAGCTATATTATCATGTTGGGATATTTGGTTCAGAATTCTTTAGTGGGATTAACTATAGGTGAGTTATTCCATAAATTAGTGTTAACACTAATTAGAGAGCATACTACTCATTTTTTAGGTATACCTCTAGGTATAGACTGACCTATAGATAGATTACCTTTAATGGGTCCTAATAAAGAATTGACTACTAACATTAAAGTAATAGAGCCTTCAGATTCAATAGTGTCCCATATGGAAGCATCCCGGCCAAGCCAGGGCGCTAGTACTCATCCATCTGGAATCGGCGAGAAGTCTTCTGGTAATATAACGGATCAGCCTTCAGTTTCAGGTACAAGTGCAGGAGGTTCAGCTTCCGGTACCGGAGCAGGTTCAGGTTCTGGTACTGGGTCAGAGTTTCCATCTGCTTTAGCAGATGAAATTACCCAGCATACTAAAGAATTTACGGAGGATTTTGTTAATATTAATCAACTTTCTTTAAGGAAATATGAGAGGTTGAATAATACAAGATTAAGTTTGGAGTTACCTGAGTTCGTTGAACCTTTTTGGATTGTAATAAAGCATCAAGCGGATATGGTTATTAAGTCTGTACATAACCGATTTACCTGGGTCGAAAACATGTCTAGGGTGGGAATTGCTCGTAATTCCCAAGAAAAACTAGACCTAATCAATTCCGATTTAGATAATGCTTTGAATGAGTATTTATCTAAAGTAGACGAGTTAAGTGAGGGAGATGGAGATATTCAGTCTAAGCTTAAGGAAATGTATAATGCTACTAACGCCTATCGTAACAGGACCTATAAGGATTTAAACAAAGCCGAGGAATTAGTAAGATCCGATTTTCGAGAAGGTCCGCTAAATCAAAGCAAAATCTTGAAAGAATTAGTGAATAAAAAGTATCCGGATGCGAAAAAATCCTTTATAACTGCCGACGATTATCTTAAAAAGAAAATATCCGAAGTATTAAATGCAAAGAAAAAGTAATTTTCCTTTTTTTTTTAATATATACTTTTTTTTTTAATTAAGCAAATATATATTTGCTTAATTTAATTTTATATTACATATATATATAATTCTCAACCTTTCGCTCGGCCATAAAAAAATCAAAGATTTTTTAAGGCCGTGTTTCAGTCGTCTCTGACGACGCGACCCCCTCCCCCGACCCCAGCCCCTCTCTCTCTTTTATTAGAGAGAGGGGCTGGGTATGCAAGCGTCCCTTTCCTGAAAGGAAAGGGATGCATCCCTCCGACTCTTTTTTTTATAAAAAAAGTACGGAGGGACGCTTGCGGGGGCGAAGCGGGGGGGTATGAAACTAATTTTTTTTTCCCCTTTCGCAACCGCAAGCGGGGGGGGGGTACAGGACTAATACAGGATGATTAATCCTGTGCTAGGCTGTCCCCCCGCTGGCCTTCTCCCCCTGGGGATCAGGGGGGGCGAAGCCGGGGGGGAAAAAATAACCCCCGTAACAAAGTGTCGGGGTTATTTTTTTTTTCAAAAAAATTAGCAAGCTCCCGACTAGTACAGGACTAGTCCTGTGCTAGCCCGTAATCTCTTATCTCTTATCTCTTATCTCTTATCTCTTATCTCGAAGAGATTTGAGATTTGAGATTTGAGATTTGAGATTTTGGGTTATATAAATGTAATATAATTCTCATTAGCTCAAAGGTAGAGTAGGATACTTCTAATATCCCGGTTTTAGTTCGAATCTAGAATGAGAATTTGTTTATAAGAGATAAATATATATCGTAGCTTTATATCCCCTCCCTTTTTAGGTGCGGCCTCTTGGCTGATCTTAAGGGATATAGGGGAGGGCTTCGGCCCTTAATAGCAGTATTCCTTTTATATTTATTTTTCATCCTTTTTATTATCATCCTCTCATATTTCTCATATCCTATTCCTTTCTAAGCCTCCTTCTTAGATGAGGGATGAAATAGCTTGCTTGTCTTGCTACTGAAAGGGATAAAGATATATAGAGGAAAACAATTTTATGTATAATAAAAAGCAATTAATTTTTTTTTTTCTAATGTATTATATACCCACCGTTATATCAATAATTGAAGTTCTTTTAGTTATCGTTCCCGCATTACTTAGTGTAGCTTATGTAACTGTAGCTGAAAGAAAAACGATGGCCAGTATGCAAAGAAGATTAGGTCCTAATGCCGTAGGTTGATATGGACTTCTTCAAGCTTTTGCAGATGCTTTAAAATTACTTTTAAAAGAATATGTAGCACCTACACAAGCTAATATAGTTTTATTCTTTTTAGGACCTGTTATTACACTAGTTTTTGCATTATTAGGTTATGGGGTTATACCTTACGGACCTGGTTTAGCAATTAGTGATTTTAATATAGGGATCTTATATATGTTAGCTGTATCTGCTTTAGCCACTTATGGAATACTTTTAGCTGTTGGCCTAGTGTGAGCTACTAGGTTCTGGCTAATAATTCTGCCAAATTCCGGGGAACTCCGAGGCTCAGTATACTAACCTTCCAATGAAAAGTTTAGGAAGCGGCCTACTGTAATGAGTAGGGTATAGTAAGAAGTGCTGAGTGATGAAAAGAAAGGACAATCGCGGATCTAACCTCATTTGTACTAAAAGTTCTTTTGTACCCATGGAGCTGCTGAATATCCTAATTGCACATGGGGGAAACCGTATGAGGTTTTCTTAGGTTTAGAATGAAAAAAAGAATGGGAAAAGAGCAACGAGTAGAAGGCAGTCCCCAACTAGACCCCATAAGGCGGTCTTGCCGAAATTGTGGTTGGGTTAAGGTGTACTCTAGCAGCCCGGAGACGGGTGATAGAAAGAACGATGGGATCCAGGCTGAGTCCAGTTAAGGCTCGAGAGAAGTAGCGCTACCGGGCACAAGAAGTTCGGGAATCGCGAGCCAAGTTTTTTGCCAAATTACTTGGAATCTAAGTAAATCTATCTTAAATGTATATAACTAGCTTTCCCTTAATACTATAGACTCTCGTCTTGTTTGTCTTAGTAAGGGTAAAGGTTATGAAATCGGGGTGAAGTGCTAATAGTAAATATGCTTTCTTAGGATCTTTAAGAAGTACTGCTCAATTAATTAGTTATGAATTAATATTAAGTTCTGCTATATTATTAGTTATTATGTTAACAGGTAGTTTAAATTTAACTGTTAATATAGAATCACAAAGAGCAGTTTGATTCATATTTCCTTTATTGCCTATATTTATAATATTCTTTATAGGATCTGTAGCAGAAACAAATAGACCTCCATTCGATTTAGCTGAGGCTATTAATATGATTTGGTCTCATTAAAGATCACAAATTGCTGGAAACTCCTAAAGCTTTAGATACGATCTTTATAATCTTCTTTCTCCTGATCCCTTTGAGGATATAGAAGACGAGATATATTATATATAGGGGCGTGAAAATTCTAAAGATGTTATAATGGACAATCAGCAGGGAAGTTAACATTATAGGTTAAAATCCTCAGAGACTAGACGTGATCATTTAATATAAGTATTTATATTAGATAAGGTATAGTCCAAATTTGTATGTAAATACAAAATAATAAAAAAAAAATAAAATCATATATAAATATGGACTCTACCGTTACTACCTTAGGTGCGAACTATTTAGTTCATAGTCGTGATTTTTATAGGATATCTAGATTAAAAGTTTGTACGGTAGCTAGCGTCCCTAAAGGGATGCATGCTACCACACGCTATAGATATTATTCTACTTCAAAACCAGATTCACCATCATCTGATCTACCTCTTGTTCCTATTTTTACTATTAAGAATCTAAACAATAAAGATTGTATTAAATCTTCTAGATTATTATTAAAAGACAAAGGAGGTATTTATTCTTTTATTAATACAGTTAATGGTAATCAATATATAGGGAGTGCCAAAGATTTTTATTTAAGACTTAATGAACATCTGGAAAATAAGAAGTCTAATCTGGCTTTGCAAAAAGCATTTGCTAAATATGGCTTAGATCAATTGAAATTTTGTATATATGAATATTTCACATATGAAAGTAAAATTATAAGTCATAAAGCTTTAACTGATCTAGAAACTAGTTATATTAACAGGGGCCAAAAAAAAAATCTACGATTTTTTTTAAGGCCTCTTAATTTTGATAATCTTTATAATTTTAAATCTACAGCTACAAGCTCTTTAGGTTATAAACATACAGAGGAAGCAAGATTAAAAATGGTTGATTATTATAAAGATAAGATTAATCATCCTAGCCCCTATCTCTCTTTTTTTAGAGATAGGGGCTTTGGTAAAACTCATACTGAAGAAGCACTAGCTGCCCCTCTCTCTTCTTTTGAAGAGAGAGGTTAGGCTGCATCCTCCGCACGGTTACACCGTGCGGGGACGCTTTAATTAGTAAACCGGGTGAGTTAAATCCTCAACCCCGCAAGCGCCCTCTCTCTTTCAGAGAGAGAGGGTGCATCACTCTCTACAGAGAGTGACGCTTGCGGGGGTTGATGTTTGGTAGAAAACATAGTGAAGCCACTAAAGCGTCTATGAGTGAAAAAAAGAATAAATATCCTTTAGGTGTAGGTATTTATGATTTAGATGACAACTTAATTTGGGGGCTCCGCCCTCGTTTAATAATAATGTAGAATTAGCTAAACATTTAGATATTTCTAAGGTTACTGTAGGTAAGTATTTAAATTCGGGTCTTGTATATAATAAAACTTATCGGTTTAAACCTATACAAGATTAGATAAGGTTTGTCCCTACCACCCCCTCAATTTGTGGAGGTAGGAGGTAAGGTTTTCATTTTTTTTTTTTTGGGTTTTTTTTTTTTGGAATCAGTGTTAATTGAATATTCATCTAGTTATAGGCGTAGATATACTTTACCTTTAAGAATTAGATATTACTCTTTAATTTATAGTCGTAGATATTATTCTACTACAAATTCCCTTTCACAGCATTCTTATGGCTCTGATTCTACCCCTCACCCTATTTTAATTCTAGATTTAAATGACAAAGATTGTATAAAATCACATGAAGGTGTATTAAAAGGTAAAGGGGGTATTTATTCTTTGGTAAACACTGTTAACGGTAAGCAATATATAGGTAGTGCTAAAGACTTTTTTATCCCCCCCGCAAGCGTCACTCTCTGTAGAGAGTGATGCACCCTCTCTCTCTGAAAGAGAGAGGGCGCTTGCGGGGTTGATGTATGGAAAAACACATAGCGAGGATACCAGGGTTAAGATGAGTGAAAGGAAAAATAAGTATTTATTAGGAGTAGGAATATTTGATTTAGCCCTTCGACGACGACTCGTCGTCGTCTGGGCTGCGTAGCCGAGGGTAATTTAATCTTAAAATTTAAAAATAATGTGGAATTAGCCAAACATTTAAATATTTCTAAGGTTACAGTAGGTAAATATTTAAATTCTAAGCGTCCCGGCTACGCCGGGATGCATCCCGAAGGGACGCTTATATACAAAAATTCTTATTATTTTAAGCCTAGAATTGAATAAACAAGTATAACAGCCGTAATCCAATAAAAATCCATAACATGGAATCAGAATTAGTTAGTGGATTTATGACAGAACACGCTGCAGTTGTATTCGTATTCTTTTTCTTAGCCGAATATGCTAGTATAGTTTTAATGTGTATTTTAACAAGTATACTATTCTTAGGTGGTTATTTAGTTTTAGATATTGTTTATCTATTAAGTTATTTAGACTTTATTATATGAGAATTATTTATAATAGATTGAATATTAGTTTTAGATTACTTTGTTCAGGATGTAATGAATAGTCCTGCTTTAGAAGGGTCTATATATGGTTTAAGTTTAGGGGTAAAAAGTTCTATGTTTATTTTTACTTTTATATGAGTAAGAGCTTCATTCCCTAGAATACGTTTTGACCAATTAATGTCTTTCTGTTGAACAGTCTTATTACCAGTAGTGTTTGCTTTCATCGTCTTAGTGCCTTGTATTTTATATAGTTTTGATATATTCCCTATTAATATAAGCTTGTTCTAATAAACATTTCGCTTAGTTTAGGTGTTTATACAAAATTTGCTTTGCTGACTTTAGAACTTCTTCATCCCCCCCTGGATAGTTAGGCGGCACCCCTAGATATTTGGGTAAATAAAATATCTGGGTAAGGGTGTTAAAGTGGAGGGTGGTCGGGTTTTAACGAGGGGTGCCAGCCTGACCCCCCGAAAAGGGGGGGGGGGTAAGGGGAGGAAATATGCATAAGGATAGAATTCTATCTTGTAATTGTTTACTTAAGATGTAATTTTAGTTTAATTATATGGGAAGTTTTTATTTTTTTGAGATAATAATATGTTATTATCTTCTTTATTATTAATACCTATTTTAGGGATATTCTTAATATCTAGTGATATGTCTTATGAAGCAGCCTCCGGTGAGCACGTACCATCAAAAATAAAGTCTTATAAAATAACAGCTTTCGTAACATCTCTTGTTAATTTAGCAGTATCTTTAGTAATATTTATATTATTTGATTTTAGTTCTAATCAATTTCAATTTGTACAAGAACATTATAATATAAATTTTTTTGATATCTATTTAGGAGTAGACGGAATTTCTATCTATTTTGTATTATTAACTACTATAATAATGCCTATAGCTATATTATCTAATTGAAATTCTATAACTGAAAATGTGAAATCTTATTTAATAATAATGTTATTATTAGAGACATTATTAATAGCTGTGTTTTTAGTACTGGATATTTTATTATTCTATATATTTTTTGAAAGTATATTACCTCCTTTATTTTTATTAATAGGTTTATTCGGGTCAAGTAATAAAGTAAGAGCTAGTTTTTATCTTTTCTTATATACATTGTTTAAAAATCCGTATCAGTGTAAAATAGCCAAATTACGGAGAAACCCTAAAGCTTTAGCAACCAAGGTAATAAAGGAAACTTTATGACTGGTCCCTCTAATGCCAGGGAGTATGGTAATATCGCTAAAGATGAAAGACTTTAATTTGTTTATTAAATGGGGAATCGCGTATCTAAATCAGATTTTCTCGACTAAGTCGGAATTTGTAAAAGAGCAACGAGTAGATGGTTATGCAGATTCTAGGATTTTAGTTTCTGAAAAGTGTACTCTAATCGCTGGGAAACCAGTTTTAGGTCGAAAAATACCCTTTCATCCTGATAATCGCAGAATTGGAATGGGGTTCTTGAAACAAAGAGCTTTTAAACATTCAATTAGACCGGCTTCGCCCCAAAACAATCTCGCCTTAGATGAGCAAGTAAAAAACTCTTTATTAAAACAACCTACAGCGTGAGGGGAGCTTGCCCTAATCCCCAAGGCATGCAAAAAGGACATAAGCTCCTTTTCGCTTGCGCCCCTCCCAAAGTTAGATCCTTGATTTATAACAGGGTTTACAGACGCAGAGGGTTGTTTTATGGTGGGACTTTTCGCTAGTAGTAGTTACAGAACTGGTTATCAGGTTCAAGCTATCTTTAAAATTAATTTAGATAATAAAGATTTTAATTTATTATGTAAGATTAAAGATTATTTTGGGGGCGAAGCCCTCCCTTTCTAATTTTTTTTTATTATTTAATAAAAAAAAATAACAGGACTAGGACAGGCTAGTCCTGTGCTAGGCCTTAAAAATCGAAGATTTTTTTGGGTAGGAAGTATTACAAAACATGGGGCCACTTCCTTACAATATACAGTTAAATCTTTGAAAGATTTAAATATAGTTCTAGACCATTTTGATAAATATCCACTTATTAGTCAAAAATGGGCTGATTATGAACTTTTTAAGTTAGCGGTTTCACTAATTAAAAATAAAGAACATTTAACTAGAGAAGGGCTTAATAAAATTCTTAGTATCAAAGCTTCTATGAATTTAGGTTTATCAGATGAATTAAAGTTAAGTTTTCCCTATATTGTACCGAAACCCAGACCTTTACTTTTAGATAGAGGTAGTATAGATCCTAATTGATTAGCAGGTTTTACTAATCGCAGCCGGATGTTTTTTTATTTCTATACGTAAATCTTCTACTTGTAAGATAGGTAAAGCTGTAATACTAAAATTTCAAATAGCTCAACATAGTAGAGACACTGAGCTTATGAAAAGCTTAATTACTATCCTAGGATGTGGTAGAATTGAACTTAATTTAGCCAGATCTGTTGTGTATTTTTTAGTAACAAGATATGAGGATATTCTGAATAAAGTAATACCATTCTTTGACAAATATCTTATTGAAGGTGCGAAAGTATCAGATTTTTCTAATTTTAAAAAAGCGGCTGTTCTAATGAGTAAAAAAGCTCATTTAACAGAAGAAGGATTATCGGAGATTCAATCTATAAAGTCTGATATGAATTTTCTTAGAAAACCTCAATAAAAAATAAATAACTATATTATTACTACTAGCCCTACGACGACTTCAAGGAGTCGTCTGTAATTTTTTTTTAATTATTTAGAATAATTAAAAAAAAAATAATGCGGAGCTGCAGTTGTGTATTGCGCTATGTCATGTTAATTAACGAGGATGGATTTAACTGGCTAGTCCAGTGTGTATTGAAGTAACTCTAAATTAAAGATAACACAATATTTTGTTCTAGAATATCAACCAGAACAAAATGGTGAATGTGTTTGGATCTTTATTCTTATTATTATCAATTTTAACTATGTCTTCTATAATGGGTACTACAGATTTTGATGCTTTATTTAAAACTAATTTTGATTATAATACACAAGTATTTTTATTTATCGGTATATTTATAGCTTTTGCTGTTAAAACACCAACTATTTTTTTAAATAATTGATTATTAAAAGCTCACGTTGAATCACCTTTAGGTGGAAGTATAGTATTAGCAGGTAGAACTATGCCTGCTCTAAATTTAGCTGTTTGCTGGAAACACCCTAAGGGGTCAATCAGCAGGAAACTGTCCGCTAACTATAGCAAATTTTCTAGTACATTAAGAGATGATGGCACTTTAAAATTAGAAAATATCGAAGCAATTACAAATTGTGAATCGAATAAACTAGACAGGATCTCCAGAGGCCAGACGCTAAATGCAACTAATTTCTCTTCTTATTTAACCGGTCTAATCGAAGGTGACGGATGTATATATGTACCAAAAACTGGTGCAGCGACTATTACTATTGCATTTAATAGTAAAGATTTACCGTTACCGTTATTAATACAAAAAGAAATAGGTCACGGTAATATTTATAAAGTTAAAGGTAAGAATGCTTATACCTATGTTGTTAGTAATTTAGATGGTTTAACTATAATAGCTAATCATATTAATGGTCATATGAGAACGCATAAAATAAGTAGTTTACATAAATTAATAGATTGAATTAATTTAAAGTACCACGCTCATAAAAAAACTAATGTTCAACTTATACCAGAAAAATTTAGGTTAGATAACTCTTGTTTATCTAGTAATGCTTGATTAGCCGGATTTATTGAATCGGACGGGTGTTTTTATGTTAGAGTTAGTAAAAATAATAATTGTGCTACATATAAAATAGCATGTTTATTTGAATTAGCTCAAAAAACTACTAAAGATAAAGTTATGTTAGATATTATGACAAAAATAAAAGAATTTTTGTCTACTAATTTAAAATTCAGAACAAAATCTAGTCAATATTGAGTTAGAACTTCCAGTTACCCATCTAATAAAATACTAACAACTTATTTAAGTAAATATCCCTTATTGAGCAGTAAATATTTAGATTTTATCTCTTGACAAAAAGTATTAAATATAATGATAAAAAAAGAACAAGTTAAAAAGTTAGAAGAGATTAATGACCTTAAGAATAATATGAATAATAAAAGATCTTATTTTAATTGAGATCATTTAAAAAATTTTTATTCTTAATAAGTTGCAAATATATGGTCCCACCCATTATGTAAATAATGGAGTACTTACTTAATTATACTTAAATATCTCAAAATTTATTCTGTTTAGGCTAGATCTTCGCACAAAAATCGTAGATTTTTAGTCGTGAGCTCAGACTATATAAATTAATTTATTTATAATTAAAGATTAATCATGCCTTGAGAAAAGGAGTAAGTCAAGAAAAAAAATTGATAGTTTTAAAACTAAGTTTATATGGAATATTTAGATTAATATTACCTATATTACCTAAAGCTTCTTTAGATTATACATTTATTGTTTTTGTTATAGGTGTAATTACAATAATATATGCTAGTTTTAGTACATTAAGAACTACAGACGTTAAAGAATTAATAGCTTATAGTTCTGTATCTCACGCTGCTGTATATTTAATAGGAGTATTTAGTAATACAATACAAGGTATAGAAGGAGGTATTGTTTTAGGTTTAGCCCACGGATTTGTTTCTAGTGGTTTATTTATCTGTGCAGGTGGTGTACTATACGATAGATCTGGTACTAGATTAATACATTATTACAAAGGTGTAACTCAAATGATGCCTTTATTCTCTCTATTATTCTTTATATTATGTTTAGGTAATTGTGGAGCTCCTTTAACTTTAAATTTTGTAGGAGAATTTATGTCATTGTATGGTACTTTCGAAAGATTACCCGCTTTAGGTGTATTTGCTAGTCTTTCAATTGTGTTCTCTGCCGCCTATACTATTTATATGTTTAATAGAATATCTTTTGGGGGTTCATTTACTAAATTCTTTGAAGAAAATATAAGTGATGTAACTAAAAGAGAATTCTTCTTATTATTCGCTCTAGTAGCCTTTACAGTTATATTAGGAATATATCCTTCTATTATTTTAGATGGATTACATTACTCAGCTACAAATTTAATATTTAGATGTATTTAATATTATGTAAAATTCTTTATTTTTGCAGGCTAGCACCCCTTTAGTCCAAGGACTAAGAAGGGCAGCTCCGCAGCTCCGCATTTTTTTTTAATTATTCTAAAGAATTAAAAAAAAAATTAACCACTGCAAGCACTCCTTGAAGTCGTCTGACCCCCTGACCCCTTCCCGGACCCCCGGGGCTTGCCTCCCCCTCTCTCCGTACTTTTTTTTCCCTCCCCTAAAGCGGGGAGGGATAAAAAAAAGGGTCGAGAGAGAGGGGCTGGGATAAGCAAGCGTCCCCCTAGAGGAGGTCCCAGGGGGATGCATGCCCTCCCAGTTGGGAGGGCACGCTTGCATACCCCTTTGAAAGGGGGGGGGGGGGTCGGGGCGGAGCCGGGGGTTATTTTTTGAATTATTATAATAATTCAAAAAATAAGAAGCCGGGCTAAGAAATGGAGAATATATGGCAACAAATATACCTGAAACTAAAAGAAAAATGAAGAAATAGTCTGAACCATTTTGTGAAAAATGGATATAAGGGAGTAGTTATCGATCGTGGGTGCTTGCCATTTTTATTATTATTATTATTTATAATAAAAAAAAATTAGAAGGCGCACCCCAGCAGGCGCGGGCCCTATCCCCGAAGGGGATTAGGGCTGTATTATAGAAAAAAAAGATTTTATTTTTTCTGTGATACTAGCTTAATGGTGATGCATTAGGCTTACATATCTATTGAGGGTTTCTTTAGAACCTAAATTTACTATAGAGTACTCTGTTATTTGATTGTCCTACGATATGAAAAGAAATGAGATGTCAAAAAAAAAAGATAGAAATGATACAAGTTGCGAAAATAATAGGTACAGGTTTAGCTACTACAGGATTAATAGGAGCTGGAGTAGGGATAGGTGTAGTGTTCGGAGCATTAATATTAGGTGTAGCGAGAAATCCTTCTTTAAGAGGTCAATTATTCTCTTATGCTATTTTAGGTTTTGCATTTTCTGAAGCTACAGGTTTATTCGCTTTAATGATGGCATTCTTGCTATTATATGTAGCCTAATCCGAGGTTTATTTCCCTTTTTTTTTTATTTTTAAATGAAACAAGCTAGCTTCTACGAGGCGATTTTTTTATCCCTAACCTAGGGGTGGGGGCGCATGACCCTAAACCCCTGATCCCCCTTCCTTCTTCTACCCAGCAGTAGCAGATCCAAGACCCTCAAGGGTCTTGGATTTTTTAAATTTTTTTTTTACCCAAAAAAATCTTCGATTTTTAAGGCCTAGCACAGGACTAGCCTGTCCTAGTCGGTTACCCAAAGGGGGTTGCGAAAGGGAAAAAAAAATTAGAAAAAAAAATTAGAAGGGCCGCTGAAAGCGGGGGGGGTTCAGAGAGAGGAATCCTCACTCCATATCCCCTAGGATCCTAGAGAGCGACGCTTGCGGGGTTTAGGGGGGGGTATGGTAATAAGAGTAAATTTTATAACTATAGATACTCAATAGTTATAAGGTAGAGTTGGATATTTCTAATTTACCTAAACCCCCGCAGGCTTGCGGGGGTTTGTGCGATTTTATTTTGAATGCTTCAAACTAAAATGAGTAGTGAGAGGGCACCAGGTATCCGTGGTTTAAGAGCCCTAATCCCTAATCCCTTAGGGTTAGGCTAACAACCGGGATAGGGATAAGGGTCGCTGGCTGATCCCTCTCATCCCTCTGCAAAAATAATCGGTGCGTAGCCGATTTTTTAAGCTGCGCAGTTTGCTGATCCCTGACCCCGGGCTTACCGCTCGGGGGATAGGGTAGCTTGCGCACATCAGGCGCAAGCTCTCAACTAAAAATTTTGTTTCGTTTTGTAATGAACGCTAATGTTTAATGAATATTCTATATTAGGATATTGAAAATAAATCAATCTTTTGGGTAGTATCCCATGACCCTTAGGGGCTTGCCGCTCGGGGGATAGGGTAGCTTGCGCATACCAGGCGCAAGCTCTCAACTAAAAATTTTGTTTCGTTTTGTAATGAACGCTAATATTTAATGAATATTCTATATTAGGATATTGAAAATAAATCAATCTTTTGGGTAGTATCCCATGACCCCCTTTTTGGTTTAGGGGTATGGGGGCGCTTCGCTGACCCCCAGCCCCTCTCTCTAATAAAAGAGAGAGAGGGGCTGGGGTCAGGGGGCGCTTCGCTGACCCCCTAGGGGCGCTTCTTATTTTTTGAATTATGAGAATAATTCAAAAAATAAGACCCCTAGGGGTATGGAGGGGGTAGGACTTATTTTTTTTTTTTTTTTTTGAATTATTATTATAAATAATTCAAAAAATAAGAAGCTCCCTCTTATGTTTCTTCTACCCTTTCTTCCTATTATCTGATATCCTTTCCCCTTACAAGCCCTTCATCCCTTTATCCCTTCTTCCAGTAGGTACTGGGGGGGTTATGAGGGAGGCCGTTCCTATCCACCTGCGTCCCTGTCCAAATCCCTTTTTAGGGGTAAGGGATAGGGATTGGGCACGCTAACCGGAGAGTATAACATTATTAATAATAAATTAATATAGATATAATGCCTCAATTAACACCTTTTTATTTTGTAAATGAAGTAATTTTTGCTTTTGCAATAATTTTAATTACAATATATATGTTATCTAAATATATATTACCTAGATTCGTGCGTTTATTCTTAGCTCGTACTTCTATCTCAAAACTTTTTAACTAAATAGGTTTAAAACTTATTCCTGGGGGAGGCTAGCCGGTATCCCCGGCTTCGCCGACCCCATACCCAGGGGTCTAATTTTTTGAATTATTCTCATAATTCAAAAAATAAGAAGCGCCCCTAGGGGGTATGCAAGCGCCCTCTCTCTTTCAGAGAGAGAGGGTGCATCACTCTCTACAGAGAGTGACGCTTGGGCCCAAGCCAGGGCCTTGGACCTGGGTCGTCCCCCGACCCCAGCCCCTCTCTCTCTTTTATTAGAGAGAGGGGCTGGGTATGCAAGCGCCCTCTCTCTTTCAGAGAGAGAGGGTGCATCACTCTCTACAGAGAGTGACGCTTGCATACCGAAGGGGGGTCGGGGAGGGATGGAAAAAAAAATACTGTCGCTTGTCAAGAAATATATTTCAATAAAACATAAGTTACTATTGAATATAATTATAATAATTTAAAATGGAAAAATTTAATTTAAATAGAGAAATAATTAGTCCTTTAAGTCAGTTTGAAATTAGAGATTTATTAAGTTTAGATGCGCCTATATTAGGTAACTTACATATATCAATAACAAACATAGGATTATTCTTAATGTTAGGAGGTTTATTTATATTAGCTCTTAATCTTTTAAGTACAAATTACAACAGATTAGTTGGTAATAGATGATCAATAAGCCAAGAATCTTTATACGCAACTATTCATAGTATAGTAACAAATCAAATAAATTCAACAAGCGGACAAATGTTCTTCCCATTTATATACGCTTTATTTATATTTATTTTAATAAATAACTTGATTGGAATGGTTAACAGGAGCCTTTGCATTTTATCATTATTTATCTCAAACATACTTGAAGCATTAAGATTACAGAATAATCTAATTTTTCAAATACAATCATATTCTTCTTTTAACTCTGACTCACAGTCATCCATACAAATAGACATATCTAAGGATAGTCCTAGATATAGTTTTAACAATAAAAATACCTTCTACCTTAATCCTGATTATCTTACAGGATTTGTAGATGGAGGCGCAGCCGGTGGTTTCTCTCTTTCAATATATAAACAAGGTAAAAACTTAACTGGTTGACAAGTTAAGCCTATCTTTAGTATATCTTTACATAATAAGGATATTAAATTATTAGAAGCTATACAAAGAACTTTTAAAACAGGAAAGATCTATAAACATGGAGTTGATTCTATGCAATATCGTGTAAGTTCTTTAAAGAATTTACAAATAATCACAGATCATTTTGACAGTTATCCTTTAATAACTCAAAAGAGTGCAGATTATCTTTTATTTAAACAAGCTATAGCTATCATAAAGAATAAAGAGCATTTATCTAGAGAAGGTTTACTGAAGTTAGTAGGAATTAAAGCTACATTAAACTGAGGTCTATCTGACAAGTTTAAAGAGAGTTTCCCTCTTGCAAAACCAGTAGTAAGACCTTCAGTAATATATAATCCTCTAAATGTTAGGATTAAGAATTTAAACTGAATTAGAGGATTTATAGAAGCTGAAGGATGTTTCCAAGTTATAATTCAAAATAATAAAAACGTTAGTTTAAAATTTTCATTAACTCAACATATTAAAGATGAGGAATTGTTAAAGGATATCGTTACTTATCTAAACTATGGTAGATATTACAAAACACCAACACGTGATGAAGGTCAATACTTAGTAACAGTCTTTTCAGATATAAATGATAAGCTAATACCTTTCTTAAATGAGTATCCCTTATTAGGAGTTAAAAAAGAGGATTATTTAGATTTTGTACAAATAGCCGAATTAATAAAATCTAAAGCTCATTTAACGGACGAAGGATTAGAAAGAATAAAACTAATTAAAAGTAATATAAATAGAAAGAGAATAATAATAAAAGAAGAATAAATGTTTAGATAATAGTAATATCAAACCCCCGCAGGCTTGCGGGGGTTTATAGATAAATAATAATAAAATACAATAAATTTCACTATATGCTGAAAACTTCTAATGCCTTTAGGTGCCGATTCTCGGAGAAAATCTTAAAGGATGAAACAATGAACAATCAGCAGGAAACCAAAATAACCATCCCCACCTCCTCAATTAATTGAGGAGGTGGGGGAAATGTTATGAGTAAGATCCTTAGAGACTACACGTGAAAAATCACTTAACACTGTTTTACTATAACAACTGAGTGATTAAGATATAGTCCACCATGGTAAGTCTATAAGATTTGCTGTGCTGTCCATACAGTTTTGCTTCAACAAGTCATTTTGTATTAACTTTCTCTTTAAGTTTTACTATAGTTTTAGGTGCAACAATATTAGGATTCCAAAAACATGGTTGAGCATTCTTTTCTCTTTTAGTCCCCGCAGGTTGTCCTTTAGCTTTACTACCTTTATTAGTATTAATAGAATTCATTTCTTACTTAGCAAGAAATATTTCTTTAGGTTTAAGATTAGCAGCTAACATAAAAAGATGAGATTAGGTATCTCAATCTAATTGTGTTTAAGAACCAAATTACGGGGATTCCTTAAAGCTTCTGGTACCAAGCTATAACTAAAAGGTTACAAGTGGATGAACTAATCACTCATGTACGGTAATAACTCAGAAGATTCTAGTAATAGAAATAGGTAATCGCGGATCTAAATCAGATAATAATCTGTAAAAGAGCAACGAGTAGACGGTTCTTCCATTAGATTAAACTCATGGTAAGGTGTACTCTAGTCGCCGGGAAAGCCGGTTCTTAGGAGAAACTAAGTAATCTAAGATTAAAGGTATCACAATAGCCTATCCTCATTTTAGAATATTTTGGCGATTTACGTAACGTAAAGTTTATGCTGTAACACTTTAAAGAAAGGATAAAGTATATAAACACCTTGAATAGGGGGGACAAAGTTTATATATACCTTTAAAAGAAACATATATATATATATATATTAATACGAGGATAAAATTGTGATTCGTTTATTCATAAGCAAATCACAAGATATTTTATCTTTCATTAAAACTTATCCTTCAGATATGGAAGAGAAATTAAGTTTAAAAACATCTATTTATACTCCAAAAAGGTTTCATTGAATTCACTGTCAAAAACGAATTGGGCTTACATCAACCAATTTAAGTAATACACACTTTAAAGGGGAAACAAACATAAGAACTATATCTACTTCTTCATCTGAACTTGAACCTGTTCTAATTTATACTAATCCTGATGAGCATAAAGGATTGATCGCTAAACAAAATAAAGGTAAATCTGGTGTTTATCGTTGAGTTCACAAGGATTCAGGAAAAAGTTATATAGGTTCTTCTACTATGCTGAATGATAGATTTAGACGATACTTTAATCACAGCTATTTGTCGAGCAGTAAGAGAGGTGCATCTCTTATTTGTAAGGCACTTTTAAAATATGGTTATGCAGGGTTTAGATTAGAGATTTTAGAATATTGTTCTATTTCAATAGTACTGGATAGAGAGCAATTCTACATAGATAAATTAAATCCTGAATACAATATATTAAAAATAGCAGGGTCTAATTTAGGATATAAACATAGCGAAGCCTCTCTTAAACTTATGAGTGATGCAACGCTTCGCGCCCAAAAGTAGAAATGAATCCGAAGAAGTCCTTAAGTTTAAAAGAGAGATTATGTTAGAGCGAAAATTATCTTCAGATCATTTAGAAAGAATGGCTAAAAATAATCCCTTTAGAATGCCGATTATTCTTTCTAATATTGAAACAGGAGAGAATAAAGAATTTACTTCTTTGATACAGGCTGCTTTGTTTTTAGGTGTTCATATGACTACTGTGAAAAGGTATTTAGTTAATAGTAAGCCTTACAAAGGTTATATGATTACTAAAGCTACATCTAGTTTAGATTCCTCTTCTGTCTCTAGCCTAACTAATTCAAAGCAGGCTGTGGAATTAACTAACAGTGTTACGGGGATTACCAAACAATTCTCTACGATGAAAGCCGCATATCAATTTTTGGGTATATCTCCTAGACGACTTTCAAACTATTTAAATAATAACAAGTCTTCGTCTACAAATGGGCAAGTTAGTACCATTAAAGGGTACATTATCTCTAAAATAGACTCAGACTCAGTTAAACAAAACTGTAAAACTATAGAAGTTACTAATATTCAGACAAATGAAGTTATTAATTATTCTTCGATTAGTTCAGCAGGTGAAGCTCTGGGTATTCCACAGTCAAGTATTTCTGTTTATTTAACCTTTCGCCCAGGACTAGTACAGGACTAGTCCTGTGCTAGGCCGAAGGGGTAGAAAACGTACTACTCCGTTTAGAGGTATTTATCTTTTTAAATTAGTTTAAGTTGTTTAACATCAACCCCCGCAAGCGCCCTCTCTCTTTCAGAGAGAGAGGGTGCATCACTCTCTACAGAGAGTGACGCTTGCGGGGGTTGGGAATAAGTAGATGGTTGAGTTCGAGTCAACCTAGTATATCTTTATACTTAAAAGAAAATAGAACTAAACCTTTTAAAGGAAAATATTTCTTCAAATTAGTAGACTAGAATAGAGTAGTCGCTGAGGATGAATTTGTTGAACGATTATCAGGTCACATGTTATTAAATATTTTAGCAGGTTTTACTTACAATATAATGACAAGTGGGATAGTATTCTTCTTTTTAGGATTAATACCTTTGTCATTTATTATAGCTTTTTCAGGTTTAGAACTTGGGATAGCTTTTATACAAGCTCAGGTTTTTGTAGTTTTGTCATCGGGTTATATAAAGGATGGTCTAGATCTTCATTAAGTTTTTTGTCTAGTTTTTCTATGATTATGAATAAAAAAATTCTAAACGCTAAAAATAAATTTAAAGATTTAAGTAGCATCTTTACAGACGACTTTATGCCGCCAAAACCGCATAAATTTACAGCAGCAAAACCCTTACAAAGCGGATTTAATTTGGATGTTTTTAGTTTAAACAATATATTATCCTATTATGATATAATTATTTTAATGGTTTCAAACTATTTAAAAATAGATCTTCAATGAGTAACTATTTTAGTTAATAATTTAACTTTAGTAGGTCCTATACTTTTGATAAAAGGGCCCGCTTTAGGAAAATTTCTATTAATATTGTTGCGTTTTATTCGAATAAAAATCTTGAATTATATAAATAGTGAGCTTGCGCCTTGAAATAAAATAAAATCTATGCTTATTCGTTTATTAAAACCTAAATTTACTTTATTAATAATAGATTGTATAAATTATGGTATTTATATAGGAATAAAAAATTTTATTGCTAATACATATAAAGATATTATCTTATTTAATAACATAAATATAAATGATTTAAATATTTTTTTATTTTGTTGGGGTACAATTTTTATGCTATCTGGTATAGATTGTTTGGTACTTTTAGGTCACATTCTTTTGAATTTTTCTACTGTTATATCTTTATGAGCTTTAACTTTCTACTTTATGAGTAATAAAGAGATAAAAAAATTTTCACCTGAATGACAAAAATTAGGTGAACTTTTTTTACTAAGTTTATTATTTATAGGGTTATTCATTCTTTTGAAAGAAATATTTTTATTTATTATATTAGCTAATTTAAAATGAAAAAATTTCAAAAAAAAATCGTGAGATAATATAGAAGATTATATCCTTAAAGTGTCGTCTAAACATGATTTAAGATCTACAGCCAAAGGATCTTCAGGTTCTCATGGACCTAAAAAACCAGGGGGTGGGGGTCCAAATAATGACGTATTAACAGATGATCCTAATAAAAAAAAAAAAATTTATAGAGCTCGTAGACCTGCTGCAGAGATACAATTCGATCGAGAATTGATAGGATTTTATGCAGATCGAAAAGAAGGTGAGACAACACCAGAATTTGAAGAAAGAGTAAAAAGAAAAGACTATAGAGACCATCATAAAGGAGCTGCTCTGGTTAATAAAGCGAGACGTGAACTATATAAAAATGATGCAGAATATAGAAAAAAGGTTCTTGAGGCTAATAAAAATGGTAATAAAGATAAGGTAAAAGAACAAGTAAGAAAAACTGCATGGAACAAAAAGAATATTGAACGACAAAATACATTATATGTGAATTATAGTGATGTAGTTTTACCTGACAAAAGTGATCCTCAATATTATACACAGCTAGCTTCATTACTGAAAAAAAACGAAGGTAAAAGATTATCAGCTCTAGTGTCTTTTGGAAAAAAAGTTAAAGAAAGGGAACCATCTGCTGTGGAGAAAGCTTTGATTGCATTAAGAAAAGAAGATCCTAGTATATTTAATTTAAAAAGACCTAATACAACTGTGATTGATAAGGCTTTTCTTTCGAAGATTGCCCAAAAAGGTGAAAAAAATTAAGATGATGGCTCTGCTGGTTCTGCTTCTGCTTTTTATGCAACACAAAAGAATTAGCAGAAGAAGCTCGCGTTGCTTCTAAAAAAGAAAGAAAAAATATAAAAAGAAAGAAAAATAAAAAAAAAATAAAATACAATATATATATAATAATAGAGTTAATTTACTCAAAGAGTTCTATAGATTGCTTAATGGCGCATTTCTCCAGTTTATTTGGTTTTACCCTCGGACTACCTAAGGCATAGATCTTTCCTAAGTTTTTTGTCTTATCTTAGATATCCCTCATATCTCTTATATGAGGATATAAGGTATGAGGGTTGTATCACCATATCCTTATGGGGATATGGGAGGCTTATTCTATTATTTTTTTTTATTATTATTTATAATAATAAAAAAAATTAGCAAGCTCGGGATATGAGTTAGTAGTGAAGCACCCCCTTTATCCTTGGAAGGATAAAGGGGAAAGGATGAAGACCCGGAGTTTTCTAGGGGGTCCGCCCTCCTATATTCCCTCCCCGCAAGCGCCCTCTCTCTTTCAGAGAGAGAGGGTGCATCACTCTCTACAGAGAGTGACGCTTGCATACCCAGCCCCTCTCTCTAATAAAAGAGAGAGAGGGGCTGGGGTCGGGTTATTTTTTTTATTATTATTTATAATAATAATAAAAAAAAAATTAGAGGGGGTATGGAACTTATTTTTTGAATTATTATGATAATTCAAAAAATTAGGAGCTGCAGGACTTAAGTCCTGCTTCTGATAGGTCAAAAATTCTACAATGTTTTGGTGATAAGATTAAACTAAATTTAGTTTCCGATTATTCTTCCTCTTGTTATCTCTTGGAGATAAGGAAGAAAGGATATGAGGGTAATCGGAGAAGAAAGAATTTAAGTAAAGTTATTGTTAACAATATGTCCGTATAAATATTTACTTCAAGTTAAAAGTTTAGGTCTTAAATAGAAAATAAAATAAATTAATTGATAGCTTTATCGATGTCTTTTTATTTTTATGTAATAGTTCTTATCCTCAACCTCTGACCCCTTCTTCCCCTCCCTTATTCCATATCCCATTGGTTTAGGAATAGGGATTAGCGGGGCTCTGGGGATCAGGAGGGGAAAGGATATGATTACCCCGGCTTCTAATTTTTTTTTTTATTATTTAATAAAAAAAAATAACAGGACTAGTACAGGACTAGTCCTGTGCTAGGCCTTAAAAATCGAAGATTTTTTTGGGTTAGAATAATTAGAAGCCGGGGGTCAGGATAAAAATAAATATGGCCCTCTCGGCCTCTTCTAATTTTTTTATGCTAGGGCTCCGCCCTGCCATAAAAAAAAAGGCCGGACTAGGAACCGCTAGACGGTGGCTAGGCCTGATCTCTGATCTCTGATCTTTGATCTCGAAGAGGGGGGGTGAATATATAATTTAAACGCGAGCCATACAAAGCCTACATAATACCCTAATTTAGAGAGATATATTTCGCAAGATATAGCTTGAATTTATCCGAAACAAAAAAAAAATTTTTTGTTTCTTTTTTTAAAGAACAAAAAGTTAGTAGTGATGGACTAAAAAAAATTTTTATATAATGAACAAAAATATAAAAAATAACCATCCATACTAAATGTATGTATATAACGGGTGAGTTTGGTGATGGCTCTGATTGAACGCTGTCGAAGTGCTTGACACATGCTAATCGAACGTTTAATTTGATTAGGCTTAAGCCTAATTCTATTAAAAGTGGTGTACAGGTGAGTATAGACACCGGCCGGCCTTAAAGAGGGGGATAAATCCCCTATAAAGATAAAAAGGGTGTAATTGCCGCTTTAAGAGGATGTAGGGAGTGTCGTCGAGATAGGCTGTGGTTAAGGTAACTACTTAACTAGCTTAATATTCTCGTAGTCGAAGCTGAAAGGTTGATCGATCACATGGGGAACGAAAAAACCCCCAGGCAAGCGAGTACAGCAGTGGGGGATCTTGGTCAATTGCCGAAAGGCTGAACTGGCAACTTTGGGGAACGGAGAAAGACTGATTACTTAACGTAGTAAGTTCTTATTTACTCAAAATCGGCTTGTCGAATAAAGTTCTAACTGCATATTGATAATGACGATATGTATATGGAGCCTTGACTAATTACGTGCCAGCAGTCGCGGTAATACGTAAGAGGCTAGTGTTATTCATAATAAATAGGTTTAAAGGGTACGTAGACGGTAGTAAATGTCCTTGTAAGGACGTTTTGCGACTAGAGTTTTATGTGAGGAGTGTCGTACTTGTGGTGTAAAGATAAAATTTTTTGATACTATAGGGACTGGTAAAGGCGAAGGCAACCTTTTATGTAAAAACTGACGTTCAGGGACGAAGGCACAGAGAACTAACAGGATTAGATACCCCAGTAGTCTTTGCAGACAATGATGAATGCCATAGATTGAGTTATTACTTAGTTTATAAATGAAAATGTAAGCATTTCACCTCAAGAGTAATGTGGCAACGCAGGAACTGAAATCACTAGACCGTTTCTGACCCCAGCAGTGAAGTATGTTATTTAATTCGGTAGCCCACGAAAAACCTTACCACAATTTGAATGTTATAAATGTTATGTATTGTAAGTTACAAGCATTATAATACAAGCGTTGCACGGCTGTTTTCAGTTAATGCTATGAAACTGCGGTTCCGACCGTGTAATTAACGAATACCCCGGCTTTATTTACAAATTAATAAAATAGAGCATTTTCTGCCCCATAACAATGGTATGAGCAAAAGGGAATAAGACAAGTCATCATGGCCTTAATATTGTGGGCTATAGACGTGCCACATATTCTTACACAAAGAGAAGCAAAAATGCGAATTTAAGCTAATCTCAAAAAATAAGATAGACTTCGGAAATGGATTGTAGCCTGAAACTCGGCTGCATGAATAAGAAATTGCTAGTAATCGTGAATCACCATGTCACGGTGAATATAACTTCGGATTGGTACTAACCACTCGTCGCATGCTGAAAGGAATCGGTACAATAAGTTTGCTCTCTTGTTCTAATTAACTAAACGATAGGGTTTAGACATTTTAATGGGTTTCTTCCTATGTATGGTTCTGATTAGTGTTAAGTCGAAATACGGTTCGTGTAGTGGAAGTTGCACGGGAATCATAATTTTTAACAAAAAAAAAAGGAAAGTTCCTTTATTGGTAAGAAGGGCTGAGCTGTAAACTCAGTAGCTAGCTGCTTTTAAGAGTTCGAATCTCTTGTTTCCTATATAAGTCCCCATAGCTCAAAGGTAGAGCCTGGTACTGTTAATATCATGATAGATGTTCGATTCATCTTGGGGACGTTATATTCTTTTTCCTGCTCCTAATTTTTTTGAGGCTTTGCCTCAAAAAAATAATCCGCAGCCCAGTACGTCCAAGGACGGACGAAGGGCTAATTTTTTTGCCTCAAAAAAATAATCCGCAGCCCAGTACTAATTTTTTGAATTATTATAATAATTCAAAAAATAAGCCTCCAGGGTATGCAAGCGTCCCTTTGGGATGCACCCAGCCCCTCTCTCTCTTTTATTAGAGAGAGGGGCTGGGGTTAAAAAAAAATAAAAAAAAAATATTATACTGCGCATTGGTCCGTCCTTGGACTAATAAGGGATATTAGCATAACGGTAATGCATGTGACTTTTAATCATCAAAATATAAGTTCGAATCTTGTATATCCTATAAAGAAAAGAGGCGGTTTTGGTGAAGAGGTTTTTACCCTTTCGCTCGGCCATAAAAAAATCAAAGATTTTTTAAGGCCGTGTTTCAGTCGTCTCTGACGACGCGACCCCCGGCTTCGCCCCTCCCCCAGGGGGAGAAGGCCAGCGGGGGTATGAAACTAATTTTTTTTTTTCCCTCCCCTAGAAAAAAAAATATCCCCCGTAACAAAGTGTCGGGGGTACAGGACTAGCCCTGTGCTAGGCCGAAGGGGTGAAAGGTAGGTAAGCTGGACATAAATTACCTCAGTAGGTTCGCTCCTACTCCCTCTCTTATCTTTTACATAAAAAAGCGGCCATAAGTTAATGGTAGACTAATCGACTTCCAATCGAAGTGTGTCGATTCGAATTCGACTGGCCGTATAGAATTATTTACATAAAAAAGCGGCCATAAGTTAATGGTAGACTAATCGACTTCCAATCGAAGTGTGTCGATTCGAATTCGACTGGCCGTATAGAATTAAAAGGATTAGTAGCTTAATTGGTCAAGTGTTTCCTTGTCGAGGAAGAGTATATCGGTTCGAGGCCGGTCTAGTCCGTGAGTATATAGAAGGAAAAGTTTCCATAGGTAGGGTAAGATATTTGCTAAATATTGTGTTGTTTCATGTGGGTGTTCGAATCACCTCTTTTCCGCTCCAATTTAGGCCAATATACTTTCTGCTCATCCCGTATCCCTTATCCCATACCTAGGGGGTCAGGGGGAGGCTAGGCTACGCCCCCCTCTCTCTTGACCCTTTTTTTTACCTTTCTAATTTTTTTTTTATTATTTAATAAAAAAAAAATAACAGGACTAGGAACCGCTAGTCCTGTGCTAGGCCGTCCCCCCGCTGGCCTTCTCCCCTGGGGATTAGGGGGGCGAAGCCGGGGGTAAAAAAAAGTATGGAGAGAGGGGCTGGGGTTAGAATAAAAAGGCCGAAATAGTGGTATGAGGGGTAAGAGTTCTGAAAGAGTATAGTTTAAGGGTAAAATAGGGAGCTTCAACCTCCAAATTCTCAGTTCAAATCTGAGTACTCTTGTAGAATTTCTCCCAAATCCCTTAGGGATAAGCAAGCGTCCCATCCCTTTTGGATTATATTCTTAGAAGGGGGGGGGGGGTAGGGAGCTTGTGCCCTCGGAGATTAAAGGGTGTAATCTTTACGGATTAGGGCCGGGTTGGTAAGGCGTCCCATTTGGGTTGGGAAGTAGTTATGTTCGAATCATAATAATCCGAAATAATTTGTTGTTATAATATACCTGGTTTTAGGGATTAAGTTCATATTTTTAGTCCTTTTTTTCGGCCTTTATCTTCCCCGCAAGCGTCCCTTTCCTGAAAGGAAAGGGATGCATCCGTACTTTTTTTATAAAAAAAAGAGTCGGAGGGACGCTTGCGGGGGGGGGGGGGGGGGGGGGGATAAACCTTCTACCTGTGTGGGAGGCACGCCCCCTTTTATTCCTTCCCTTATCTTTCATAGCCCTCTAAGGTAAGCGGAGAAAGGGCTGCTGCTCATCCTCTGGTCCGGTTGTTTGCGCCCCTTTTGCCCAGCCCGTAGCGCTAATTTTTTTTAACCTTTCTAATCCCGTCCCCCCAAAGGGTGCGGTAGCATGCAAGCTTGCGGCTCTTCTAATTTTTTTTATGCTAGGGCTCCGCCCTGCCATAAAAAAAAATAACCAAGACCATAGGTCTTGGACCTCCTTCCACCCCTTAATGCATTAGGGAGGGGGGGGGGTGGAAGGAGGGGAGGGGATAGGGGTTAAGGGTAACCGACTAGTAACCGACTAGTCTAATAAAAATCGAAGATTTTTATACGGCAGCTCCTAATTTTTTGAATTATTATAATAATTCAAAAATTAGCCCTTCGTCCGCTGGCGGCGTACTGGGCTGCGGAGCCGGTGGAGGGATAAGGGGGGGTTGAAAATTTAAATTAAAGAGAATTGATCGAGTGGTTTAAGATGGTAAGCTTGAGTCTTATTTGGTCAGAAATGATCACATCCGTTCGAATCGGATATTCTCTGGAAACACTAGAAAATTAGGTCCCTTTCCCTTTTAATCCTTCTTTCCGGTTACACCCCAGCCCCTCTCTCGACTTAAAAAAAAGTATAAAAAGAGAGAGGGGCTAGGGTAGGGGAAGAAGGATAAATTACATTGAAGAGCCGAGCTTGCGCTTAGAGCAAGCTTGCGCCTTTTTTTAACTATACCTTTATATAAATAGTCATGAAGAGCTTCTAGCTTGCGCCCCTCCGACCCCAGCCCCTCTCTCGACTTAAAAAAAAGTATAAAAAGAGAGAGGGGGTGGGGGTATGGAGGGAGGGAGGGCGCATCTCGGCCCTGTCCCCCGGGCCGCTTGCGCTTTGAGGATGCTTCGAAGATGCATCCACACCCCTTTTAGCCTTCTTATCAAAATCGTAGATTTTGATATTCTATTATATTGAATTAGACTATACTTACTTAGTGTTTAAATTAGAAGTTGGATAAGGATTAGTAGCTTAATTGGTCAAGTGTTTCCTTGTCGAGGAAGAGTATATCGGTTCGAGGCCAGTCTAGTTCGTGAGTATATAGAAGGAAAAGTTTCCATAGGTAGGGTAAGATATTTGCTAAATATTGTGTTGTTTCATGTGGGTGTTCGAATCACCTCTTTTCCGCTCCAATTTAGGCCAATATACTTTCTGCTCATCCCGTATCCCTTATCCCATACCTAGGGGGTCAGGGGGAGGTTAGGCTACGCCCGGCTTCTAATTTTTTTTTATTATTATTTATAATAATAATAAAAAAAAAATAACCCGTAGGGGATGCATACGCCCTGAATCCCTTTGGGGGATATGGGAGGTGTAAGCTCTAAGAAAAATAACTGTAAGGGTCGTAAGTTAGAATAATTATTATATACTTTTATAAGAGTATATAGATGGATAAGTTAATTACGGGGGCATAGCCGGCTCCCAAACGATGTATCTTGGTACTTTATATCTTTAATCTCTTCTTACCTTTTTACCAAGTTTTCATATAACCTTAGGGGTTATAAGGAAACCAGGGTAGGGATGATAGATTACGTAATGTGAAAGTAACAAAGTAAATAATATTGGAACATTTAGGGAGTTTCAACCTCCAAATTCTCAGTTCAAGTCTGAGTATTTTAGCTTAATTTACCTTTACGAAGGTTAAAATTTAAAATATTTATAAATATGAATAATTTATTTCTTATATATGAAACATATACAAATGGTTATAGAACAGAGATATTAGATATCATTTCATTATTGGCTATTTTATGTGGTATATTAGTTATTACAAGTAAAAATCCTATTGTCTCGGTTTTATTTTTAATAGGTTTATTTGCAAGTATATCTTGTTATTTAATAATGTTAGGTTTAAGTTTTATAGGTTTATCTTATTTAATAGTATATATAGGAGCAGTTTCTATATTATTCTTGTTCATATTAATGTTAATTAATATTAGAATAAGTGAATTACAAAGTAATACTAGCAATAGTATACCCTTAGCTATTGCTATAGGAATATCTTTTAATTATCCTTTATTCCAATTATTACCTTATAACATTGCGATGTTAAATAATTATTTTAACTTAAATAACATTTTATCTAATGTTTCGTATCCTTCAGGTTTAAATCAAGATAATAAAGCATACTTAAATACTTATGATAACGATATCTTTTTTGTGACAAGTAAAATGTGAGATGGTAATTTAATAGAGAATAGTCATATTACTAGTATAGGTAATGTGATGTATACAAACTTTAATATGTGACTAATAATAGCTAGTTTTATTCTATTATTAGCCATGGTTGGTGCTATAGTAATTACAATTAAATCTGACAAAGGATCTCGGTCCTAACCAAAGCCTAGGTTACTCTAGGTTAAAAGTTTAATTTACCTTCGACCCAGGTCCAGTTACCCCGCAAGCGCCCTCTCTCTTTCAGAGAGAGAGGGTGCATCACTCTCTACAGAGAGTGACGCTTGCATACCCTTGGGGGGTGGATAACCGACTAGCAGGGCTAGGCCGAACCTTTCGACCCTAGGCCGGACTAGGAACCGCTAGAAGGTGGCTGCTAGCCCGTAATCTCTGATCTCTGATCTCTGATCTCGAAGAGGGGGTGGGTGGCTGAAACTTGGCCATTGGTCTAGCCGGTATCCCTTCGGGATTAGAAAAGGAGCTTGTATCCTTTTTGCATGCACCCCTCCCCCTTGAACCCAGGGGGGTTCAAGGGGGAGGGGGTCAGGAGGGGAGCTCATGGTATAAATAAAGGTCGTATATATTTAATAATTATTACTATTGAACTAACTAATTAACTATTAGTTATATATTAGTCTTCTATAACAACATTATTTTCATATGTACACTAATTATAATGTGTGACTTATTATAGCTAGTTTATATTATTATTAGCAATGGTAGGTGCTATAGTAATAACAATAAAACAAAAAATTAAGGATAGTTTTTTTTTTGTTTTTGCTATCCCGGGTCCAGTTTCTGCTTTATATATCAATGATATATATCCACTAATCGTTTATTCCATTCTTAACCCGGCAAGCCGTATTCCCCTTCTCAAAGGGATATGCGTATGCTTGCCTCCCGGATCCCCCTCCCCTCCCTCCTTCCACCCCTTAATGTATTAGGGGGTGGAAGGAGGTCCAAGACCATGGTCTTGGATATTTTTTTTTTTATGGCAGGGGCGGAGCCCTAGCATAAAAAAAAAATTAGAAGGGGGGTGGGGGATCAGTGCGCCCTTCTTTAAAAAATAGCCTAAAAATAGTTAAAAAAAAAAATAAACAAAAAGAATTAAAAATAAACGGACCCTTAGGTTGAAAGGAACCTTAAAAGAAATTGGCTCAATGGTAGAGCAACCGTTTTACACACGGAAGGTTGGGTGTTCGAATCACCTATTTCTTAGATATTAAAAAAGGGGGGCTTATGTGTATCTCGAGTTTGCGCCCAGGGTTAGGCTGATCTTTTTTATTTTTATATTTATCATGCGCTTTATTTTGGACAAGCATAAGATATCCTACCCAAACCCCCGCAAGCGTCCCTTTCCTGAAAGGAAAGGGATGCATCCCTCCGACTCTTTTTTTTATAAAAAAAGTACGGAGGGACGCTTGCGGGGGTTTGGATATTAGAGGAAGGGGGTAAGTGGTTGCATTGCTGCTAGGGGAAAGGCAAGAACAAAATTTCTTTTTTACTTTGTTTTTAATAGCGTAAGCGGCAAGGAAGGGGTTTGAATTTTTTTTACTTATCCTTTCGACCCTTTTTTTTTATAAAAAAAGGCCGGACTAGTGTAACCGACTAGTCTAATAAAAATCGAAGATTTTTATACGGCAGCTCCTAATTTTTTGAATTATTATAATAATTCAAAAAATAAGCCCTGACTGACCCCTCTCCCCCGCAAGCGCCCTCTCTCTTTCAGAGAGAGAGGGTGCATCACTCTCTACAGAGAGTGACGCTTGCATACCAGGGGGTCGGGTTATTTTTTTTTTATTATTATTTATAATAATAATAAAAAAAAATTAGAAGTCGGAGGGGGAGAGGGGTCAGCACTAAAGTGCGCTGACCCCAGCCCCTCTCTCTCTTTTATTAGAGAGAGGGGCTGGGGTCCGGGGGTGCGAAGCCGGGAATCTCCGCATTATTTTTTAATTATTCCCCTCCGGGGTCAGCGAAGCGCCCGGGGTCAGCCCTAGCCACCGACTAGTTGGTTACTAGTCGGTTACCCCCACCCCCTTTTTAGGGGGGGGGGTCAGGGGGCGCAAGCTGACCCCAGCCCCTCTCTCTCTTTTATTAGAGAGAGGGGCTGGGTATAGGTAGAAGAATAAAAAAAAAAATTCCCGACTGCAAGCACTCCTTGAAGTCTAATCCCCTTCGGCTTCTAATTTTTTTTTATGCTAGGGCTCCGCCCTGCCATAAAAAAAAAATAACCAAGACCCATCATCATGGTCTTGGCCCTGGCAGGGTAGAAGGAGGGGGGGGGGGGGGGGGATAAGTCAGGGGCTGCGGGTTATTTTCTTTTTTTTTTTTTTTTTTTTTTTTTTTTTTTTTTTCAAAAAAATTAGCCCGTAATCTCTTATCTCGAGTTTGCTGACCCCCATACCCAGGGGTCAGGGGGCGCTTCTTATTTTTTGAATTATTAGAATAATTCAAAAAATTAGACCCCGGGCGCTTCGCTGACCCCTGACCCCTAAAAGGGGGTATGGGGCGAAGCCGGGTTATTATTATAAATAATAATAACCCGGGGGGGGGGCTCGGGCTATGCACGGCTTCTAATTTTATTATTATTATTTATAATAATAAAAAAAAAATGGCTAGGGCACCCCTTAAATTAGAGATTAGAACATGTCATAAAAACGAAATTACAAATGAATCTTCATTTAAATACAAAGACGGTAGTCGAGTGCTTAAAAACTTCAGAGTGATTTTCCAGATGCTTTAAAGCCAGTTTTATCCAAATGGAATAGAGACTATTCTGTAGGACACCTCCTCTTTCACCACCCTATTATTACAGTTGAAGATGATTAAAGGGAGTTTTAAGACAAGCAATAAAGATATTTATGTCTTTAATAATGATAATAATTATACTGTAGTTTATTATAGCAAATAGAATATTTTACTTCTATATTGGACCTTGATTTATTATATAATAAATTTATAAGAATATTATATTTTAGTAATACTTGAGAGGTAGCTTTATTTTATTTTATAAAGTGAGGCGATAGTGTTTTTTATAGTAGATTACGATAAAAGGGTAATCAGTATTACTGAGGAGTAAACAAGATTTTAAAAATCTCCTCCATACTACTCCTTAATTATTTCAATTAAGGAGTAAATATGAAATTAAAAATCTTCATACTTCTTTTTCTTCTCATCCTTGATATCTTCCTCCCCTTCGGCCTAGACCCAAGGACCTAGTCCCCTTTCGCGATCCCCGGCTTCGCCCCAGCCCCTCTCTCTAATAAAAGAGAGAGGGGCTGGGTATGCAAGCGCCCTCTCTCTTTCAGAGAGAGAGGGTGCATCACTCTCTACAGAGAGTGACGCTTGCATACCCTTTGGGGGTGGATAACCGACTAGCAGGGCTAGGCCGAACCTTTCGACCCTAGGCCGGACTAGGAACCGCTAGAAGGTGGCTGCTAGCCCGTAATCTCTGATCTCTGATCTCTGATCTCGAAGAGGGGGTGGTTATTTTTAGAAAAAAAAATTAGAAAGGTGGAATGAAGGGGGGGGGGGAATAATTAAGCCTTGAAGTCTTATTTTCCTGTAAAGTAACAATTAGATATTTAGGTATGTTTTTAATTTCATTTATCTTAATAAAAAATGAGTCAGTTAGTAAGAAGTAATTTTCAAAACCATCCTTTCCATTTAGTATCTCCTTCGCCTTGACCTTTCTATACAAGTTTAAGTCTATTTAGTTTAACTCTAAGTGGAGCATTATCTATGCATAGCTTTAGTAATTCATATAATGTATTATTTTTAGCTTTATTAATGGTAGTATTTTCTATGTCATTCTGATTCCGTGACATAATTAGTGAGGGTACTTTTTTAGGTAACCACACTCTTGCAGTACAAAAAGGTTTAAATTTAGGTGTTATTTTATTTATAGTATCTGAAGCTTTATTTTTTATGGCTATATTCTGAGCATTCTTTCATAGTGCCCTTACACCTACAGTAGAATTAGGAGCTCAATGACCTCCTTTAGGTATAGAACCAGTTAATCCTTTCGAGCTTCCTTTATTAAATACAGTAATATTATTATCAAGTGGGGCAACAATTACTTACGCTCACCATTCTTTAATACAAGGGGAAAGAAAAGGAGCTTTATACGGTTCTATAGCTACTGTATTATTAGCAGTTATATTCACAGGATTCCAAGGTTTAGAGTATAGCGTATCATCTTTCACTATTAGTGATGGTGCTTTTGGTACATGTTTCTTCTTCGGTACAGGTTTCCACGGTTTGGGAAATATAATACTTTTTTTATATCATAATAATAAATATAACAGTTCTATCTTAAAAAGAGATAAAGGCGTGTTGGCGCTTTCGGCTAGCATGTGCACTAAAAGATTCTTATCAACCAATTCTAAAGTAGCATCCCCTGTATCCCCTGGAGAGGGTAGCAACCCCTTAGGGTGTGCAAGCTACGAGGGGATAGGGGTATCCTCAACCTCTGATTACGGATTAGAAGATAAAGAATCGGAAATTTGTCCTAATTGAGTTACAGGTTTTTCAGATGCAGAGTCCAGTTTTAGTCTTAAAATTTCTAAAAAAAGTACTTCTAAATCAGGATGACGAGCTTGCGCCCCCCAGAAAAGATCGTACTCCGCTATGAATATACAACCGGTGCTTAATCCTTACTGAGTTACAGGGTTTTGCGACGGAGAGTCATGCTTTAGCTTGAGAGTAGCTAAAAAGAGTACCTCTAAATCAGGGTGAGGGGTTACACCTGAGTTTAGAATTAATTTACATATTCGTGATACTTTAATATTAAGAAAATTACATGGATTTTTCGGTATAGGTACAGTATATGAATGGGAAAATCGTAATACGGTAACTTATGTGGTACAATCTCTGCGGGACATAACTAACGTGATTATTCCTCATTTTGAGAAATATCCTTTGATTACTCAAAAGAGGGCAGATTTTCTTCTATTTAAAAAAGGTGTCGAGTTATTGAATTTAAAAGCTCACTCTGAAATAGAAGGTATTCGGGAAATTTTAAGTCTTAAAGCTTCAATGAACAGAGGAGTATTATCTGACTTATTAAGAAATAACTTCCCTGACGTTCTACCTGTTCCCCGTCTAGCAGTTAGGTTTGAAGGTATCCAAGATCCTAATTGATTAGCAGGTTTCGTAGACGGAGAGGGTCTTTTCCATGTAGGTGTCTCAAAATCTAGAAATACTGTCTCAGGGTTTAGCGTTAGCATTGAATTTTCTGTATCCCAACATGTAAGAGATGAGCTATTATTAAGTAAATTCGCTGAATATTTAGATTGTGGAAATATATCTAAAACTACAGCTAGACCTGATAGTATTACATTTATTGTGCGTAAATTTAACGATATTAAAGAAAAGGTAATTCCTTTTTTTCAAAGGTTTCCTTTACAAGGAATAAAGGCTATGGATTATCAAGATTTCTGTGCTATTTCCAAAATTATGGAGGATAAATCTCATTTAACTCCCGAAGGTTTAAAGAAACTAAAATCTTTAAAATCTGGGATGAATAAAGGTAGAATGTAAAGTTAATTATTTATTCCCTCCCCGCAAGCGCCCTCTCTCTTTCAGAGAGAGAGGGTGCATCACTCTCTACAGAGAGTGACGCAAGCGGGGAGGGGAAAAAAAAAGTAAAGTGTAGGCCCTGTTTGAATTCATATTTAAGTTTATTTTTAGTATTATTATAAATAATAATTCAAAAAATTAGTACTGGGCATATCCCCCTTCGGGGGATCAGCGAAGCGCCCCCTAAGGCATTAGTAATAAAAATCCTAGATTTTTATTGTGCTTGCGGTTCGGGGGATCAGGAGCCGGCAGTTAATAAATATAAAATATGTAATTTTAACAGAAAACAAGGTTAATTGCATGGAGTTCTTTATATGCTATATATTTATATAAAATAAAAATAAAAGATAATATGCAGCCAATCATCTATTAAAATATTATAAAGAATTTTTAATGTTGAAGGTTCAACGACTAATAAAATAGTGTATTATTCTAATACAATTTTTCAAATTTTGCAGTATAATATATTGCATATTATACTGAAGATATAGTCTAAACAATAATGAAATTTATTGATAATATATGTACACGTTATGATAGGAACAGCTTTCTTAGCAGTAGCTTTATGAAGAATATATTCTTACCATTTAACGGACAACCATCATTTAGGATTTGAGGGTGGAATTTTATACTGACACTTTGTTGATGTAGTTTGACTATTTTTGTACGTGTCTATTTACTACTGAGGTTCTTAATAGAGTCTCTATTTAATTTTAGAAATTTAAGAGCTTGCGCGTGCATTCCTTCGGTACCGAAGGGGGCTGCCGGCGCCTTATTTTTGGTTATCTTTAGCATTTTTCCTTTATCTGTGGTTTTACCATCTTCATTTTTATTGGCTTCATCTTCAGGAGATGAAGATGATTCTTCAGGATCAGAGGATTTTTCAGATTCAGATGATTCTTCAGGATCAGAGAAATCTTCAGGATCCAAAAATAAAGATATAGATACACGATTAGGATCTATCCAGTCTGATCGTGAAAATTTAAATAAGGCTATCTCTAATGCGAACCCTAGTGGTAAAAGAAAAGCTATAGGAGAATTACAAGAAAGATATCCAAAAAGACTTAAAAACGTAGATAACCTAGATGAATTTTTAGAAAAGGTAGATGAAGAATTAACTTCTAAAACTAAAGAAGTTACGGGATCTAATGTTTCAGATGTTGATCCTGATGAGAAGTTAAATCTTCATGAAGAACACGTTTTAGTAGATAAAGCTCGTAATGGAGATAAGGATGCTGTAAGAGAATTACAAGATAGATTCCCTCCATTCTTTGAAGGCTCTAGTACTTCTCAAGGGCTAGATCGAGTAGATCGTTTGTTGGATTTGGAAATTCTAGATGGTATTCGTAAACAAAGACCTGATTTAAGTAATTCTGATGTTGAAGCTATACTAGCTTCAATGAAAGAAAACAATACTAAGAAAAAAGATAAGGATAAGGATGACGATGATGAGGATTCTAAAGGAGGTGATAGTGCTAGCGGTCCAGGAGGTAGTACAAGTGGTCCTTCTGGAGGTTCTTCATCCGCAGGTCCTTCTGCTTCTGGAGGTTCTTCATCCGCAGGTCCTTCTGGAGGTTCTTCTTCTAAAGTATCATCACCTTTAGATTATGTTCTTGAAAAAGAAAGTACCGAAATGCCTTCTTTATTAGAAGGGGATGAATAATCTTAAAACTTTTTTCTACCGGCTCCGCCCCAGCCCCTCTCTCTTTTATTAGAGAGAGGGGCTGGGGAGGCTACGCCCAAAGAAATCCCTTAGGGCTTGCCAGCAAGCCTAGGGGTAGGGAGGCTACGCATATTTCTAGGGGGCGTAGGGCTACGGCCCTGACCCCAGCCCCTCTCTCTCTTTTATTAGAGAGAGGGGCTGGGGTATGGGGGAATGCGAAGCCTCCTCTAAAAAATTAGGTACCTAGAGGTACCTAGGGAAAAGATAAAGTATATGAGGGTTGCTTCTAATATCCTTATCCCTCCTTCCTCCTACCCTTCCTCCTACCCTTCCTCCTCAATAGAATTGAGGAGGAAGGGTAGGGTAAGAGGAAGGGTAAAGGTTATAAAGGGGATGAGGGGACTAAATGTTTCTTTGGACCTTATTGAATATTTAAAGTCTGTTCTTCCCATGATCCTAATTATTTCTATTATCTATTTAACTAAAAATAGATTTAGTGCCTAATTTTTTGAAGGCTAATCCGCCTGAACGCCAATAGGCGTTCAGGCTGACCCTGGGGTATGGATAAGCAAGCTAGCTCCCGACTCTTTTTTTACCCCTCCCCGACCCCAGCCCCTCTCTCTCTTTTATTAGAGAGAGGGGCTGGGTATGCAAGCGTCCCTTTCCTGAAAGGAAAGGGATGCATCCCTCCGACTCTTTTTTTTATAAAAAAAGTACGGAGGGACGCTTGCGGGGGCGAAGCGGGGGGGTATGAAACTAATTTTTTTTATTATAATAAAAAAAAAATGACAAGCACCCCAAGGGAGAGGCTCCCCTAATAAAAATCGTAGATTTTTATAAGCATCCTTATATAGAGGCACGCCTAGGGGATTTAGTGATAAGGGGGTGGGCCGCTTAATAAAAATCGTAGATTTTTATAAGCCTTCAAAAAATAAACTGCGCAATGGCACTAAAAGATTCTTTAGCTTAATCGGTAAAGCGCATTCTTGATAAGAATGTTATTCAAGTTCAATTCTTGAAAGAATTAAATATGATTAGCTCAAGAGCTAAAAACCGGCTACTACCGATTTTTTTAAGCCCTAATTCCTTGCTTAGAAGCCGCCTGGGGTCAGGGGATCAGGGATTAGGGCATGCATCCCTATCCTTTCGGATAGGGACGCTATGTGTTTAAGTATAGTTGAAATTATAGTAACTATCTCCACGGATTAGGGCCGGGTTGGTAAGGCGTCCCATTTGGGTTGTAGTTTTATATTTGAGTCGTAATAAACCTAAATGAAAAATGAGTAGTGATATAGTGTATTGGATATAGAAAAATATTTATATAAATATAAGTATACAAAGAAACTATTAAGGATCCCTAGCTATGTATTAAAGAGTATTTTTAAGTTATGTTTTGAATTAATCAAAACATATAAACTCTTAGAGAAATTAAGTAATAAACGAAAGCGAATTGAAATATCTTAGTAGCTTCAGGAAAAGAAATCAAACGAGATTCTACGATTAGTGTGAATGAAAGTAGAGCAGCCTATATACAATATGAGTATATTAATAAGTAAAATGGATGAAAACCTGTTTGAATATTAAGGGGAACCTTCCTCTAAGGCTAAATATAATACATCAGCGACAGCGAATAAGTACCGTGAGGGAACGGGTTAAATAGTGGTTTTATAAGCAGCTCGAGCTGGTTAAAAAGTAAGAGCGTACCTTTTGCATAATGGGTCACCAAGTTAACATTAGATGCGAGCGTAATTGCGCGTAGTTAAAACGATGATCAAAAAAATGAATTAGTGTCTAAAGTTAGACCCGAAGCTAGGTGATCTTACTACAATCAGGATTATAAAAGTCCGAACCGGTTATTGTGGCAAAAATATCGGAAGAATTGTGGTAAGTGAGTGAAAGACAATCCTGACCTAGATAGCTGGTTTTCTGCGAAACCTATAATAGTAGGCAATTTTAGTAACATCTTAGCAGGTACAGAACTTCATCTCAGACAGGATGTAGAAAAAATTATGTTATAGGTTTAAACGTATCCTAATCCCTAAAAGGAAAGGGATCATAAACTTATAGTATAATAAACATCTTATTTTGTACAGATCGGGGGATCGTAGAGATTTTATCGGTGAGATTGTAGACTCGGAATGGCAATAATGAATACTGAATTATCAGACATAGAATGATAAGGTTGTATGTCAAAAGGGAAACAGCCCAGAACATAGGTTAAGGTTCCTAAATCGTTATCAAGTGAAATTAAGAAAGTTTTTATTTAAGCCGACAAGGAGATGGGCTTAGAAGCAGCCATAATTCAAAGACCTCGTAATAGAGCGCTTGTTAATTTTTTAAAAGCATCGAAAATTTAACGGATCTAAATAATGTACCGATACCTTGTCCATATTAGATTATAATAGAATAATATCTTCATCCCTCGAATTTTTAGAAAAAAATTCGAGGGATGAAGATTATAATCTTTTACTGGGGTAGCAGAACATTGAGTAAACATGAAGCATTATTATTATTTTTATAATAAATGTGTTAGTAAAAAGTTTAAGGCTTTTTATTTACAGTATACTCAAGAGAGAATGGTGACATGAGTAACAAAAAAGAAGTTCGGGGAGCGTCCTCCCTGAGCACTCGCCTAAAGCTTATGGTTTTATTTAAAGTAACGGCCTCTAAGTTATCACTTCCAAAGGTTGAAACGATGAGAAAATCTTATTACTTAAATGACAACATTTTTGACTAAGTGGAAAGTGTGCTGGAAAAAATAAGTAATATATCTTATTAAACAATAAGATGAATAAAAACCGTACCTAGAAACTGTGACAAGTAAGCTAGTGTAGAATACGAAGGCGTAAATGAGCTAACAATCATAAAGGAACTCGGCAAACTGACTACCATAACTTCGGGATAAGGAGGACTCAGTCGCTCCGTTTTGATAGTTTTACTGTTAAAATGGTTACGATGGAAGGAGCATGAAATAATGTTGTACGACTGTTTAATTAAAACAAAGCACTTTGCATTACGACTTAAGTCTAAGTATAGAGTGTGATTTCTGCCCGGTGCCGGCTGGCTAACGAAAATAACTAACTTTAAAAGGTTTGGTACTGTAGGAACCCCCGGTTAATGGCGGCCTTAGCGTGAGGGTCCTAAGGTAGCGGAATACCTTGACTGTTAAATGCAGTCTTTGCATGAATGATGTAACGATACAACAGCTGTCTCTATGATTGACTCAGTGAAATTGGCATAACTGTGCAGATACAGTTTACCTCTAGTTAGACGAGAAGACCCTATGCAGCTTTACTGTTACTAATTATTAGGTATGGTTGGGGACAAATTTTAGTAAATAAGGTAATTGATCAGATACAAATGTAATACCTTTATTATGGGGATCGTATTGTGAGGATTATTTAATCCCCACCTTTTCCTAACCAGAAAAGAGTGTAACCTTAGAAAGGAAAAATTGCTAGGAGACAGTTTATGCGGGGCACAGACCCCACAAAGAGTAAATGGGAGTGTCCAAATATGTTATATGTCTGTTTTTATATCCCTGTACAGGGATAAGCGTAAGCTAACAGAATGTATCACGGAACAAATAATCAGAAATTCTGGTTATTTTTTTGTTTGTAATATTAGATAGCATTATGCTATATTCTATCATATATATGTATAGATGTACAAGCTAGACAGTAATATGTCTAAATATTGGCGTTTCTGTATTTAGATGCTTATAATAGTGTAGACTTACAGGGTATTAATGAGAAAACCAATTTATCGTAGGTAGGATTTTAATTATTGTGGAAATAATTGTAGTTGAGATATTACGAAATATTATTCTATTATCTCATTAGTTATTGCATATAATATGCAATAGGTTATGTATGATACTTACCAAGTTTAATGGCTAAATCTTGCTTAACTGTTTGACCACCAACAAGTCTTACAGTCGCGTAAGCGGGGCATAGGATCACAAGACACAACAAGGAAAGGTCTTGGATTATTGGAAAAGCTACGCTAGGGATGTTTGTCCTTCAGTGTACAAAAGATACTAAATTTGGCCTTACAAATAAAGGTTAATCCTAGTAATCTTGAAGTACATTGTGATTTAATTGGGTAAATTTCAAAGATTACTTAAACTTAAACCCCGCAAGCCTTATCCCCAAATCCCTGACCCCCAGCCCCTCTCTCTCTAATAAAAGAGAGAGAGGGGCTGGGGGTATGGGGCGTAGCCCCAAGGGATTAGGTAGGGGGAGGCAAGGGGGTTTTGTGGTAGTTTTATCTACTACTGATATCTAAGTTAATTTGAAGCGAAATTTGTTTTAGCATATAATTTTGAATAGCTTGCTAACCTAAACTCAGATCGACTCCATACCCAGGGTTATTTTTTTTTTTATTCCCTTTCTAATTTTTTTTTTATTATTTAATAAAAAAAAAATAACAGGACTAGGACAGGCTAGTCCTGTGCTAGGCCTTAAAAATCGAAGATTTTTTTGGGTAAATAATAATAAAAAAAAAATTAGAAGCCGGGGGATCAGTGGTTAGGTAAGTAAGGAAGAAATTAAAAAACAAAAACGTTCAACGACTAATAGGTGAGTTATGCTAACAATAAACCTTGTTTAAAACCCAACATTTTTCATTATGTATAGATATAAAAAAAAATTTTTTTGAATTTATGAATAATATTATGACACAACGCGACAAAAAAAATAATCTGCAGCCCAGTACGTCCTTGGACGGACGAAGGGCTATTATTTTTACGAAAAAAATAAATACTCAATATAAATTAGTACCTTTTAACATAGTAGAAAATCATGTAGGTAAAACTAAATATTTACCCGCGGTTTCTAAAGAATGAAAAAACAGTGTTTATAATTATTCTCCTAAGAATAATATAAATTTCCCTGTATATGATTTAAATATAAATTCTTTAATAAGAGGTTATTTTAGTTTATACTTTAATAATAAGTTTTTACAACACAAATATATATCACGTAGAAAAAAACGTAAATCTTTAACTAGAATTTTTGTAAGTAAAGCGGAAATAAAACATACTAACGAAAAAGCTATAATTACTCTTTATGTTTATAATAGAGAAAGGTTCGTTTTATTGAAAAAAATAAAAAAATTACAGAAATTTTGAGGATCCAACGTAAAAAAAAAAATTAGCTTTCTGGCAGATAAATGATGAAATTTACTTTCATTATTTACAGAGCAAAGTTCTTCTAAAGAGCTTGAAAGTATAAAATATAATAATAATTATTTATCTTTACTACCTAGATTAAAATTTAGGTTTGATCGTAAGAACCTTCAGATAAATTCTAGATTTTATGCTCGTAATAAGCGTTTTTTCAAACAAGTAAAAGAAATTTTTTCTACGATTAGAAGATTAAGATTAAGATTAAGTTTAAACAAATATAAATTTGAAGATAAATTTATATTCAAGTTAAGTCAGTTAATAAGTCAATATTATGGTAAGAAAGTAGAATTTAATATAGTTAATTTAAAATCTGTAGCTTATAATAGTGATATATTTACTGAAATATTAACATTAAAATTAAGAAAAAATAAATCTACACCTATGGGTAGAATGAATTCTTTACTTTCTAGAATTCATTTACCTAAAGTAAATAATATTATAGAAAGGGGTAGACTAGCAAAAGCGGTAGATTTCGAGTTAATAGATAATAAATATAAAAATCTGAATATAAATTCTATATTAGGTAAAGAGGCAAGCGCGAACCCCTTTGGGGATAAGGGAAGCTCTAATGAAGATAATTTAAATAAATTATTATATAACATATATTATAAAACTATTTTAACTAATTCTGTTCTTCCTGATTCTCAGGTTAATTTTTTTGAAAAAAAAATTAGCGAAGCCTCTTCGGACCCAGCAGGAGGGGTGAAGCCCCATAGAGGGCTTGCGCCTTCCAATAAATGAGGATATCAGGTAAACAAAGCTTATTTTTTTAAATTACGTGATATTATATTTGAAAATATAAAATATAAAGCTATGGGTGGTGCTAGATTAATAGTTAAAGGAAGATTAACTAAACGTTATAGAGCTGATAGAGCTCTATATAAATTGAAGTGGAAAGGTGGTCTTAAGAACATCGATTCTTCATTTAAAGGGTTGACAACAGTTCACCATTTAGGTTACCTAGATTCAAATGTTACAAAATCTTCTATGGTTAGTAAGAGAAAAATTGGAAGCTTTGGTGTAAGAGCTTGAATAAGTGGAAAAAATTAATCTACTATGAGTTCCCTTTCGCAAACCCCTGATCCCCCTTTATACCCCAGCCCCTCTCTCGACTTAAAAAAAAGTATAAAAAGAGAGAGGGGCTAGGGGGGTCGGGATATGGGGGTTTAATAAGGCCTGGTTCCCAGGCTTGCCTGGGCTAGGCGAAGGGTTAAAGAAAACTTATCTCTCCTGTTGTTCAATATTCTAATGTAACCGAAAATAAGTCTTTAATTATTAACCCATACCCGGGGGGCGAAGCCGGGCTAAGAAATGGAGAATATATCGCATGAAATATACATAAAAGAAAAATGAAGAAATAGTCTGAACCATTTTGTGAAAAATGGATATAAGGCAGTAGTTATCAATTGTGGGTGCTTGCCATTTTTATTATTATTATTATTATAAATAATAATAAAAAAAAAATTCCCGAGCAAGCTCTAATTCAAAAAATAGCCTATCCCCTTCGTATCCCGTAGGGGATTGGGTAGCGGGCGCACACAAAAAATAAGACTAACTGCTCTTTATGATAACAATTTGAACAGGCTAATTTGCGCAAGAGTGTGCAAAATGAGTGCGCGGTTTGGCACCTCGATGTCGGCTTAACTTATCCTCATGGATGCAGAAACTATGTAGGGTACGACTGTTCGTCGATTAAAAAGTTACATGAGCTGGGTTAAATACGTCGTGAGACAGTATGGTTTCTATCTTCTAGAGGGAATTAGAATATAATAAGGAATATCCTATGTACGAAAGGAACTTGGTATATTAATTTATTAATATTTAAATGATAAAATTATTAATCTCTGGTTTACCTGTTGTTTATATGTCTAAAAAAAAAATTTTTAGACTATCATACTTTCACTTGAGTAGTTAAGATAGTATAGGCACGGCAGGGAAGCTATGTTAGTCAAAGATAAGTGCTGAAAGCATCTAGGCACGAAACTTACCTTAAGATATTTCTTAAATATACGTAATATAACATTACAAACATAATAAATGACAAAATTGTCATTTACCTTGCCCCTGGTAGCAAACCAGCCACTGGTAGTAAACCACCAGCTTCCTATTTTTTAACGGATACGGAGGACCGGGGGGAACCACATTATGGTTATAGGCTTTATTTGTAAGAATCTAGAGATTAAAAGGAATAAAGTACTAATTTTGTAACTAACTAAATATTTTCTTTATATCATATATCATTTTGGTTATTTTTAGCCCTTCGTCCTGATCCCCCTCCCGCAAGCGCCCTCTCTCTTTCAGAGAGAGAGGGTGCATCACTCTCTACAGAGAGTGACGCTTGCATACCCAGCCCCTCTCTCTAATAAAAGAGAGAGAGGGGCTGGGGTCGGGGAGGCAAAGCGGGGGGGTCCGGGGGGATGGGATGCTTGTGTATCCCTTATCCCCTAAAAGGGATTTGGGGCGAAGCCAGAAGCCAGGATATTTTTTTTTCAAAAAAATTCACAAGCTCGGGTATGAGGATATAAAGATATAAGAAAGGATTAAGGAGGATGAGAATAATTATGGTTAAAAGCTGAGGCCTGATTAGCATAAAAGTAATGCAATTGTTTTGTAATCAATTGAAGCAAGTGCGATACTTGCATCGGGCTAATACATATTACAATCTATGTATAAGAGGATTAGTCGTCTAACGGTTAAGACATTGTACTTTCTCTACTGAGACTGCGGGTTCGAATCCCGTCTAATCTAATTTAATTGTAAGTCAAGAGCGTATGGTAAGGCTTTTTATATGTCAGCATATTTCACGGTTTCGGTTCTAGTTATACTAGTGCGGTTTAGTGTAAAGAGTAACATATTTGGCTCATGACCAAATGATATAGGTGCAAATCCTTTAGCCGCATTGCAGGGAAAGTGTAGAAAGTGTTCTAGGTATTAGGCTTTTCTGATTTGTAGTGATATACATAATAATCTCCTGCGCTTTTTGCCTTATATCCCATCCCATATTTTCTCCCGGTTACGACCCAGCCCCTCTCTCGACCCTTTTTTTTACCTTTCTAATTTTTTTTTTTATTATTTAATAAAAAAAAAATAACAGGACTAGGACAGGCTAGTCCTGTGCTAGGCCGTCCCCCCTTTGGCCCTTCTAATTTTTTTTTATGCTAGGGCTCCGCCCCTGCCATAAAAAAAAATAACCAAGAATAGGTCTTGGACCCTGGGGTCGTCCCCCGACCCCAGCCCCTCTCTCTTTTATTAGAGAGAGGGGCTGGGTATGCAAGCGCCCTCTCTCTTTCAGAGAGAGAGGGTGCATCACTCTCTACAGAGAGTGACGCTTGCATACCGAAGGGGGTCGGGGAGGGAGGGGGATAAGAAGGGCTATAGAAATAAGCTTTCAAAAAATTAGGCACTAAATCCTTCGCTGCCCTCTCTCTGAACCCCTCAAGTTTGAGGGGTTCAGAGAGAGGAATCATCACTTTGTGACGCTAGTTGTGTAGAAGGGGGTGGGGTAAGTTCTCATCCAATAACTAAAATAATTAAAACCAATAAGCAAGTAGCCTTTAAGAATAAATGATACTATATAAAAATAACAAATAAAGACATAAAATAATAAAGAATACTTTATAGAAATGAGGCTATAGCTTAATTGGTAAAGCGTATTGCTCATGACAATAAAAATAAGTGTTCAAGTCACTTTAGCCTTAATCCGAGTGCTGGAATAGGTAGACAGTGCAAGCTTAAGTTTTGTTGATGAATAATCATGGACGTTCAAGTCGTCTCTCGGATAATAAAAACTTTTTTACTATATTGGTTTGGAAGAGGATTAAACTTCTCTTCCAAACCAATACTTCCCCCGCAAGCGTCCCTCCGACTCTTTTTTTTATAAAAAAAGTACGGAGGGATGCATCCCTTTCCTTTCAGGAAAGGGACGCTTGCATACCCAGCCCCTCTCTCTAATAAAAGAGAGAGAGGGGCTGGGGTCGGGGGGAAGGTAAAATAAAGGGGATATAGTTTAGTTGGTAAAACTGCAATTTTGCATATTGTTGTCTTAGGTTCGATTCCTAATATCTCCAATTTAACTTTAGAGGGAACTAGGCTTAATTAAGCCAGCCTAGTATGCTTATAGTTAAAATATAATAAGAAGCCTAAGAAGCTCAAATGGTTGAGCAGAGAACTGAAGTTTCTTTGGTTGTAGGTTCGAGTCCTACCTTAGGCAATAAAAGGGGATGGTGGAATTGGTAAACACGAATAACTTAGGATTATTTGATCGTGAGATTGTGCAGGTTCAAGTCCTGTTCCCCTTAGTCGATTTATTTTATATAAACCCCGCAAGCTTTATCCCCCTGAACTCCCGCTTTATCCCTTCCCGACCCCCAGCCCCTCTCTCTCTTTTATTAGAGAGAGGGGCTGGGTATGCAAGCGTCCCTTCGGGATGCACCCTTTGGGGGTCGGGGGGGATCCGGCAGGGGTTCCGGGGGGATCCGGCAGGGGTTTGTTGTGGACTAATGGGGCCATAAATTTTGGTTTTAGCAGCTTCGTAGGGCTCCGCCCCTGAACCCCCCGTTTTATCCCCGCAAGCGCCCTCTCTCTTTCAGAGAGAGAGGGTGCATCACTCTCTACAGAGAGTGACGCTTGCATACCCAGCCCCTCTCTCTAATAAAAGAGAGAGAGGGGCTGGGGTCGGGTTTAGATAAGTTTAAGTCTATATTTGTGTGTGGTGATTATTTAAGTTTATTACACCTGACGGTTAGAAGAAGACTGCGTGACGGTAAATCTATCAAGTTTAACTCCAGATTAGTGTATGTTAGCTACTTCGTAGCTAACATTTATTAGTGATGAGTTATTAATAGTGAATGTATACTGCTAGCTGCTTAGTTAGTTGCTGTTTAAACTTGGAAGCCGTGGTTTCGATTGTTAATATACTTTTTAAATAAAGTAAAAGATTCTATGTTGTGGACTAATGGGTAAGTCATAAATTTTTGGTATTTACAATTGAGTGTTCGAGTCACTCCAACATAAAAGTCAAGCGTAAGCTTCTTTTTTCCTCTTAATTATCCTTTCCTCGGTACCTTAAAGAGGGGCTTCGCCCTCCCCTAGTAATTTTAGACCTTTTCATGTATTGTTTATTCTTGGATAGCGGCCCCTCTCCCTTTCGAGGGGGAAAGGACTAGCCTAATAAAAATCGAAGATTTTTCTACGGCTAGGGGCTGACCCGGGCGCTCGGCTGACCCTCCGGGTTATTTTTTTTTATTATTTTTATAATAATAAAAAAAAATTAGCAAGCGGTAGGGTCGAAGAAAAAAAATACCCACCCTTCGGCTTAAACCGTCTAGCGGTTCCTAGTCCGGCCTTTTTTTATAAAAAAAAAGGGTCGAAAGGTTCGGCCTAGCCCTGCTGCTAGTCCGGCCTTTTTATAAAAAAAAAAGGTCGAAAGGGAGAGAGAGGTTAGGCTGCATCTTCCCGCACTTTGTTAATGCCTTAGGGACGCTTGTAAGGATAAAAATATCAGGTTTATAGAAATGAAAAGAATAACTAATCAGACACCTAGTTTAAATAATTTAAAGTTTTAGGGTTTCTCTTTATAATCATCTTGTATCCTTATTATCTCTTTTATCCTTGTATCCTAGATAAGGGATACAAGGATTCGTGATGATATTAGAGGGATACTTTATTTTTATTATCTTTCCTTCATATATCCTTTAATGGGAGAGGGAGGGATGCATCCTAATCCCTAGGGATTAGGATGCATCCCCACCCTTTTTTTTTTTTAAGGTAAGGGACGCTTAAAAAAGAATAGTTATATATTATAGATCAAATGGAGGATATAGTTCAATAGGTAGAGCGACTGTATGTGGCACAGTAAGTTCCCTGTTCAAGTCAGGGTATCCTCCCAAATATTCAATCAGGGTAGTTTAATAGGTTAAAACCTTAATTTCATGCATTAAAGATGAGAATTCGAGTTTCTCTCCTGGTTTACAAAAGGTTCTAAATAATCCTAATAAATGGGTATAGACTGTTTTTTATTTATCTGAAGATAAATAAAAACAGTCTGTTTAGGAAGTTTTTGTTTTAATTAAAAAAATTTTTTTTATGATAACCTTATCTATATTATGTTTATTATTTTCGAACGCTGTCACATTAAGACGAGATATGTCCATTCTTTTTAATAGAATAGCTATAATAGCTATATCTTATTGTTTTTTACAAGATTTAGTAAGTTTATCCTTAGTTAATAAAGGAGTAGCTTTACATGGAGGTTTACTTCAAATTACAAGTATTACACAAATATTTCATATATTTGTTTTTATAATCACTATGTTAATATTACAGTTAACAAGTTTCTTCCCTAGAAAAGTTTGAGTTAAAGAGCATTCATCTTTAAAACATCTTTTAATGGATAATTTAGTTTATTATAGAACTAAAATTATAAATAAAATGGGGGAACATTTAAAAATAATAGAATACCCTGGGCTACTACACGATAATTTGTTAAGGGGAAAACTATCAAATTCCGGGGACATCCTAAAGCTTTTGATACCAAATCTGGTTGAATTTTTCCAAGGTGGGTGAACTAATTATTCACGTATGGTAACAAGTCAAAAGATGGCGCTTTACTACCACTGATTAAAGTGGACTAATGGTGATATTAGGGTATTGGACTCTTATGCTGTCGAGTTACAAACTCGAAAAATGGACAATCGCGGATCTAAATCAGTTATATTTAAAAATATAACTGTAAAAGAGCAACGAGTAGACGGTAGTTACATTAACCTATGTATTAGGGATTCAATGTTAAGGTGTACTCTAAAGAGGTTCGAAAGAATTTCTAGTTCCAGTTTCCGTTTAAATCAAATTCTAAATAAACAACTACATTCAACAACTGTGCGTAACACGGATTCTAAAAATCTGCTTGAACCTAAATCTTCTGATAAAAACACGAATATTTTTAGTTTAAACCCTTGATTTATAACAGGATTTACAGATGGAGATGGTTCATTTAGTGTTTCTATTGCTAAAAAAAAGTCAGGTACAGGTTGAAAAATACAACCTTTATTTACTATAGGATTAGATCCCAAAGATTTAGACTTATTGGTCCAAATTCAAGCTTACTTTAAAGTAGGTAAGATCTATACTAGTTCAAGGGGTATAGTTTACTATACTGTGGGTTCTACAAAAGATATAATAAAATATATCTTACCTCATTTTGACAAATACAATTTAGTGACTCTCAAAATAAAAGATTATTTAGTATTCAAGAATATTGTTCTTCTTATAGAAAAAGGGGAACATAAATCCTTATCTGGTTTATTGAAAATCTTTTCACTTAGAGCTATTCTAAATAAAGGGTTACCAAGCTTTATAAAGGCTGAATACCCTAATATTACCCCTGCTGTTGAACCTGAGTTTAAGTTATCCAATTACTTAAATTCACATTGACTATCGGGATTTATAACAGCAGAGGGGTCTTTCTTTATTTCTATCTATTCTAACGAGAAAAGAAAAGCAGGGTATGCTGTAAGTCTTGTATTTAGTTTAAGTCAAGATCTTCGAGATTTAGAGCTACTAAATAGACTCGTGAATTACTTAGGGTGTGGAATAGTTCGAGAACATCCGAATCGTAATACAGCTGAATTAATTATAACTAAGAATGAAGATATTAATTTAAAACTAATTAAATTTTTAATAAAATTTCCCCTTTCAGGTGTAAAATTATTAGATTTTGAGAGATTTAAACAAGTATCTTTTTTAATCGAAAATAAAATGCACTTAACTCAAGATGGGATTGAATTAATAAAAACGATTAAAGACAAGATGTATACAAGGTAGTAGAATTATATCAAAATCCTGAAGGTCGTATAGGTTTTTACGTTGTAGCTAGCTAAGTAGTAATAACTATGAAGCTAAAAGAGTAGTTTGAAATTTACTCTTAATTTATTTAGAATTTGGCAGGATCTGGTTATCAATGTTAATTTTATTATTTGTAGTAAGTGGAGCCATTTTCTTAATGTCTACTAATGACTTAGTTTCTATATTTTTATCAATAGAACTTCAAAGTTATGGATTATACTTATTAAGTACTATCTATAGAAATTCAGAATTAGCTACTACTGGAGGGCTGATGTATTTCTTATTAGGTGGTTTAAGTTCGTGTTTTATCCTGTTAGGTACAAGTTTATTATATGCTAACTCAGGTACTACAAATATGGATGGTTTATACGTAATTACTAGTATAAGTGATAGTATAGGGGGAAGTTCTTGATATAAATCTTATTATATAAACTTTTCTTTACTTATTTTTAGTATAGGATTCCTATTTAAAGTAAGTGCTGCACCATTCCATTTCTGATCTCCTGAAAGAGGACCTGGGAAATCCTCTACTGTTGGGAGTATACTACCAAATTCTGGAAAAGCCCTAGAACTTCAAGTACCAAGCTATACTTTAAAAGGTATATGTGGATGGATTAATTACTCATGTATGGTAACAAGCTTGAAGGCTTCTAAAAAGAACGTGGGTAATCGCGGATCTAAATCAGTTATATTTAAAAATATAACTGTAAAAGAGCAACGAGTAAATGGTAGTAAATATGGTATAAATTTCCCATATTTAAGATGTACTCTAACGGGTTTCGAGAGAAACTATCCCGTTAAATTCCCTTCTGACCAAATTATTCAAAAACGATTTTTTTCTATTGAGTCTGGTTTGAACAAAGATACAAATAAATTACCTCAATTGAAAGAACCTTGATTTATATCAGGTTTTACAGATGCAGAAGGATGTTTTCTTGTTCTGGTACGTAAATCACCTAAAAATAAATTAGGTTGACGATTAGAAGCTAATTTTTCTATCAATCTTCATGTTAGAGACATAGAATTATTAAGGCTTATTCAAGCTTACTTTGGAGGAGTAGGTAGAATAGGTAAAGAAAGAAATAATTGTCGTGATTTTACAATAGGTTCTTTAGATCAAATTATTACAAAAGTAATACCTCATTTTGATAAATATCCCTTAAAAACAAATAAATATGCTGATTACTTACTATTTAAACAAGTAGTAATGATGATGCAACGCGGGGAACATTTGACTATTGAAGGTTTACAAAAAATAATAAATATTAGAGCTTCTATTAATAAAGGATTAAGTCCTTTACTTAGAGAAGCCTTTCCTAATAATATAGCTGTAGTAAGACCATCATTAGCTATAGCTAATACTAAATTACATCCTCAGTGAGTAGCTGGTTTTACTTCTGGTGATGGTTGTTTCAAAGTTAGTGTTAGGGAATCTAAATTATGTAAAGCAGGAAGTCGTGTAGTATTAGTTTTTATAGTAACTCAACATATCAGAGACGAATTATTATTAAAAAGTTTGATAGATTTTTTTGGATGTGGTCAAACTTTTAGTTATAAAGATCATATAGAGTTTAGATGCCAATCATTCAAAAATAATTCTAAAATTATTTTACCTTTTTTCTATAAATATCCTATTCTTGGTGTTAAAGGACAAGACTTTGAAGATTGAGCTAAAGTAGCGGAAATAATTGAAACAAAGCTTCATTTAACTAAGGAAGGTATGGATCAAATTCGTAAAATAAAGGGAGGAATGAATAAAGGTAGATATTTAGGGGGCTCCGCCCTCCAAAAGAATTAATACTTGGCCGTTATGATTTATATAATATGTTTATAATGAAATAGCTTGTATAAAGTCGTTCTTTTCTTTAATTTGTACGATAAATTTAATTGCCGTGGATGTTTACGACGCAATACCTACAATAGTAACAACTTTTGTTGCAATTGTAGCCAAAATCTCTATATTTATACTATTATTAGAAATAGTATATTTTACAAGTAATTCTTTCTCAGGTGAAGGTTTAAATTGAACATTTGGTTTATTAATGAGTTCTTTCCTTTCTTTAATAATAGGAACAGTAGTAGGTTTAACACAGTTTAGAATAAAAAGATTGTTTGCCTACAGTACGATAAGTCATGTTGGTTTTATATTATTAGCTTTAAGTATAACTACAATAGAATCTATACAAGCATTTATATTTTATCTAATGCAATACTCTATAAGTAACCTTAATGCTTTTATTATACTAGTGACAATGGGATTCTCATTCTATTTTTATGTTACGGAAAATAAAGAACATAAAGAACTTTTAGATAAAAACAATTCTCCAATTCAATTAATCAGTCAATTAAGAGGATATTTCTATATTAACCCTTTCTTAGCTTTAAGTTTTGCTATTACAATATTCTCTTTTGTAGGAGTACCACCTCTTGTAGGATTCTTCGCTAAACAGATGGTATTAAGCGCTGCTTTAGATAGTGGTTATGTTTTCTTATCTTTAGTGGCTATATTGACTAGTGTAATTGGTGGAGTATATTACCTTAACGTTATAAAAGAAGTTTTCTTTTATAAACCTGAATATAAATTAAATTCTATATTAAAAGATCGTAAATTATTAAGTTATGTTTATAATAAAGATAATCTTTTAGTAAGAAATTTAGAATTCAAATATAATAATATTATGATGACTAGCCCTATTTCTATTACAATATCTAGTATCACATTAATAATTTTATTATTTATATTTATGAATAAAGAATGATTAAGTATGGGTTCCATTAGCCTCCTATTCTTCTTATGTGCTAAGGAGCATTATTTTGCTCGTAATTTATTATGGCTATTAAATATAAATCGAATTTTATCATATGCTGCTGATCTAACAAGCTCTCGTGCTCATTTCTTTAGTACGTACAATCGATTGTGAGATACTTGTCTTTCGATTGCCTCCGTTAAAAATAGTTTTAAACGTACTAGATATAATACTCTATTTTCTTCTATTACTCCTGTACAAATGTTAGGTTATTCAACATTTAATAGTAATAAGATCCATCCTATTTCACCTTGATTTATATCAGGTTATTCTGATGCAGAAGGTTGTTTTAATGTTAGTCTTCAAAAAAATCCTAACGGTAAATTTTATGTCCGACCATCATTCCAGATAAAAGTACACTCAAGAGATAATTTATTATTATTGCGTATTAAACATTATTTTGGGGATATAGGAAAAATTTATATAACTAGTAAGGATTCAAAATTCGTTGTAAGATCTTTAGACGATATTTTAAAAATAATTTCGCATTTTGATAACTACCCTTTAATAACTCAAAAAAAGGGAGATTTCATACTATTTAAGGAAATAATCCTTAAAATAGTTAAAGGGGAACATTTATCAGCAAAGGGATTACAAGAGATTGTAAATATTCGTGGATCGTTAAATTTAGGTTTATCGGATTCCTTGAAGACTGTTTTCCCTAATACTGTGCCTGTCAATAGACCCTTGATACAAAATATCTCTAAGCCTCACCCTGAATGAATGGCAGGGTTTGTTTCAGGTGAGGGATGCTTTTTAGTTCAAATAGCTAAATATGGTAAAGGTAAATTAGATGGTGTTTCATTAAGTTTTAAGGTATCTCAACATTTGAGAGATGAGTTATTGTTAAGATCATTTATTTCTTTTTTTGGTTGTGGTATATTCAATTACCATAGTGGAAATAGTAAGTCAGGGTCAGGGGTATTTATTGTTAGAAAGTTTTCGGATATTTCAGATAAAATACTGCCCTTTTTTAAAGATCATATGATAGAAGGTATTAAAAGAGAGGATTATGAAGATTGATTGAGAGTAGCCGAACTAATTAAATCTAAGGCTCATCTAACCGAAGAGGGTTTAGATAAAATTCGTGAAATAAAATCAGGTATGAATACGTTAAGATAATTTATCCTTTTTTTTTTTTATTTATAGTACTTAACCGAGATGCAATAGGTAGCCCACTAAATTTCTACGATTAATTATATATCACCGGCCCCAAAAAAATCTTCGATTTTTAAGGCCTAGGCCCAAGGACCTAGTCCTGTTATTTTTTTTTTTATTAAATAATAAAAAAAAATTAGAAAGGTTAAATTTAATTATTTTAGTTTTTTCTTCCACTATACGTAGTGAGGAATGAGTGATATATATAAATATTAATAATGGAAATTTTAAAAAACATTGGATTAATTGCAAGAATATCAATACCCCGTTGTTTTATTGATAATTTGCAGCGAAGTTTATCTTAGTATTATTATTAGAGTAGAGAGGTCTCTACTAAATTAATTAATGGAGAGTCTTCACTCTAATGATGTGAGATAAAAACGTTCAACGACTATTAGGTGAGTAATACTAACAATAATCCTATATAATGTATCCGATATTTACTTATGTGTTAATATGGCATTACTGATCTTAAATCAGATCTCTAATAATAGCCAGTTATTAAATACTAAGTAGATAAAGACATAGTCTGAACAATATAGTAATATATTGAAAAATTAGTTCTAGTTAAGATGAAATGATATTTCATTAGCTCCAGCGGTGCCATTAGGCACTGCTGGAGCAGCGCTAGCGGCTAATTAACTACTAACACCATTGACCATATTGGTACAAATTTTATTTAATAATTAAATGAGTAGTCTTACTTTTTTCTTTTTATTTGTATCTATATTAGCTTTAGTCTTCTTAATCGTAAATTTACTTCTTGCTCCGCACAATCCTTATCAAGAAAAATATAGTATTTTCGAATGTGGTTTCCACAGTTTTTTAGGACAAAATAGAACACAGTTTGGTGTAAAATTCTTTATTTTTGCTTTAGTTTATCTATTATTAGATTTAGAAATTCTTTTAACTTTCCCTTTTGCAGTAAGTGAATATGTTAATAACATTTATGGATTGATAGTAGCATTATTATTTATAGGTATTATTACTATAGGTTTCGTGTTTGAATTAGGTAAAAGTGCCTTAAAAATAGACAGCCGTCAAGTGGTAACTCTTTTAAACGTAAAATCCTCAAATGTAACAGAACTTATAAGTAAAACTTCTTAAGTATTTAAATCTGTTTAGTTTAATGTTTATAAATTAAGGAGGAATTAATTTAGGTGGTTTTGGTAGCATAACCCGGCAAGCCCTAGGGCTTGCCGGGCTAAGAAATGGAGAATATATGGCAACAAATATACCTGAAACTAAAAGAAAAATGAAGAAATAGTCTGAACCATTTTGTGAAAAATGGATATAAGGGAGTAGTTATCGATCGTGGGTGCTTGCCATTTTTATTATTATTATTATTTATAATAAAAAAAAAATTAGAAGGCGCACCCCAGCAGGCGCGGGCCCTATCCTCGAAGGGGATTAGGGCTGTATTATAGAAAAAAAGATTTTATTTTTTCTGTGATACTAGCTTAATGGTGATGCATTAGGCTTACATATTTATTGAGGGTTTCTTTAGAACCTAAATTTTACTATAGAGTAATTTATTATTTGATTGTCCTACGATATGAAAAGAAATGAGATGTCAAAAAAAAAAAAGATAGAAATGATACAAGTTGCGAAAATAATAGGTACAGGTTTAGCTACTACAGGATTAATAGGAGCTGGAGTAGGGATAGGTGTAGTGTTCGGAGCATTAATATTAGGTGTAGCGAGAAATCCTTCTTTAAGAGGTCAATTATTCTCTTATGCTATTTTAGGTTTTGCATTTTCTGAAGCTACAGGTTTATTCGCTTTAATGATGGCATTCTTGCTATTATATGTAGCCTAATCCGAGGTTTATTTCCCTTTTTTTTTATTATAAAAAAAAATAAGCACCCTCCTAAAAAATTTTTTTTATTTCTTCTGTATCTTAGAGGGATTGAGGGGCTGGCGCCCTTCCTAAAAAAAAATAGCCAAAAAGTTTGAAATATATATGAGAGTTACTCATATATATATTAGCTAGCTAATAAAAGATTTTTCCTTGCTAAGGATATTTCTTAATTAGGTTAAAGGCGGGCCAGATATTCTTATTCTAAAAATGTAGATATAAAGAATTTGTTTTTCGACTTTGCAGTTTAGTAAAGTGGGCCTAACTTTAAAATATTAATTTTCGATTCTATACATAATTAAGTATTTAATAGTTTTTACAAATATAAAGATATAGAGATATTTATTGAAAAATTTATAAAATGTTTTTTATTCAGAATATTTTAAATATAAATTTTGATGTACCTACTCCGTGAGGTATTTATTTCCAAGATAGTGCTACTCCTCTTCCTAAATGATCTGGGAAATCATTAATGGGGATAAAACTACCAAATTCCGGAAAAACCCCAGAATTTCAAGTACCAAGCTATACTCGAAAGGGTATAAGTGGATGAACAAATTACTCATGTATGGTAACAAGCTTGAAGGCTTCTAAAAAGAACGTGGGTAATCGCGGATCTAAATCAGTTATATTTAAAAATATAACTGTAAAAGAGCAACGAGTAGACGGTAGTTGACATGGTAATCGTTTATCGTGTTTAAGATATACTCTAATGGGTTTCGAAAGAAATTTACATAATAAAATCCTAACTACTCAATTAGTTAATAAAAGAAGTTATTCTACATCATTTTTTAATGAGGGTAGAGATGACAATAACCATTATTTAATAATAAACCCCCATTTCTTAACTGGTTTTGCGGATGCTGAAGGTTCATTTGTTTTAAGTATAACAAAAAGTAATAATGTTAAATCAGGTTGAGTAATCAAACCAAGATTTCAAATACATTTACATAAAAAAGATTTATTTATTTTGGAAGCTATTAAAAATTTTCTTGGTGTTGGTAAAATATATGTTCAAGGTGAAGTTTCAGTAGAATACAGAGTATTTTCTATTAAGGATTTAAAAATAGTTTTAGATCACTTTGATAAATTTCCTCTTATTTCACAAAAATATGTAGATTATCTTTTATTTAAAGAAGCTTACCTATTATTAATTAACCGTGAACATTTAACATCTGAAGGTTTACGTAAAATTATATCTATAAAAGCATCTATAAACAACGGTTTATCTTCATCATTAAAAGAAGCTTTCCCTGGTATTATACATGCTGTAAGACCTTTGAAAGAAAATATTTCTATTTATAATCCTCAATGGCTGGCAGGATTTACTAGCGGAGAGGGATCCTTTGGTGTTAAAATTAGAAATGCTGAGGGTAACTCTAAAGCTTTTATTGAATTGATATTTCAAATTAATCAACACGTTCGAGATAAAGAATTAATAGCTTGCATTGCTGAATATTGAGGATGTGGTAAAATTTATAAACATTCTGTAAATGCAGTAGTGTACAGAGTATCTAAAAGGTCTGACTTAACTGAAAAAATTCTTCCCTTTTTTTTAAAATATCCTATCTTAGGGATAAAAGCTTTAGATTTTAAAGACTTTTGCTTTATATCAGAATTAATTGAAAATAAAGCTCATTATAGTAAAGAAGGGTTAGATCAAATTCTTCATATTAAAGTTAATATGAATAGCGGTAGAGTTGAGTACTAGCTTTGTTCAAGTGTATTTTGCTCAAACCCCCGCAGGCTTGCATACCCGAAGGGGTCGGGTTTAGGAATTTTTTTTTATTATTATTTAGAATAATAATAAAAAAAAATTAGAAGCCGGGGGGGGGGTATGGAACTATTATTAAAGGTTATACAATATTTTAACTAATTGAAAGTTGAATTTCATTTTTTTTTTTTTGCAGATGGAAGGATTAGTTGAATTACACGATAATATTATGTATTATCTTGTTGTAATTTTATTTGCGGTTGCATGAGTTTTATTATCTATAGTAAGAAATTACATTGAGACTAAGTCTCCTATATCTCACAAATATTTAAATCACGGTATAATAAGTGTGCCGGCTCAAAAGTGTTCTAATCATATTAAATATAATCAGTTTTTAAATTCTTGTCCATTCGGGGGGAGTGCTTACGCCCCCCTCGTATATAATTACTGAAAAGTACGTGGTTATTCTACCTCTAGTTTAAAAGATAGGGATGATCAATTTATTCCATATCCCGACCCCCCCTGAAAAAGGGGGGATATGGAGGGGGATCAGGCAATCTATGAAGATGCCTCTTCAATGCAAAAGGCAATCTTAAAAGATAATGCAGGGAAATCTGGTATTTATATGTTAACCAATAAACTTACTGGAGATATATACGTAGGACAATCTATTGACTTACGTAAAAGATTTCTTAACTATTTTAACTTAAGTTATTTAAGTAGACGTAATGAACTCATAATTTGTAGAGCTATAATAAAATATGGCTATTCAAATTTTTCGATAACTATTTTAGAGTATTGTGATAAATGTGATTTAGATATCAGAGAACAACATTATTTTGATGTTCTTAATCCTAAATACAATATCCAGAAAATAGCAGGTGGTAGCTCAAAAGGTTTAATATTATCAGAGGAAACCAAAAATAAGATCAGTAAAGCGTCCCTTCTTTTTCTTAATAATAAAAAGAAGGGATGCATCGACCGTTACACGGTCGCCGCTTTAAAGGGAGTTTATGTAGGGGAAAAAGCTTACTGATATGATTGTACTATGAGCGATACTACCAGAGAAATTATGAGTTCAAACCGAAAGGGGGAGCTTAATCCTTTATACGATAAATCTCATAGTGAAGAGACTAAAGAGCTAATGAGAGAAAAAGCGTTAGGTAGAAAATACTCCGAAGAGACTAAATTATTAATGAGTTCGAAACGTGGAAATCCTGTGAATATTTATGAAAAGTGTTCATCAGAAGGGTATGAATTAATAGGTAGTTTTGTTTCCGCGAGAAGAGCTGGAAAATTTTTAGGTATTAGCGGTAGTACTATTCTAAGTTATATGAAATCGGGTATGGTCTTTAAAGATAGATATAAATTTTCATCTAAATAAAGATGAATATTAGAGTAACTATGAGTATAATTTCACTGAACGCTGGAAAGTCCTAAAGCCTTTGATACTAATAATCATATAAAAGAAAAAGATTGAAAGATTATGAGTGAAAACTCAAAGGATGTTACAATGGATAATCAAGCAGGAAACCAAAATAATTCTTTATATTATGAGTAGGTAATCCCTAGAGACTAAACGTGAAACTATGAGTTATGAAGTTTTCCTGGTATTATGTAGCCAGGAAAATTTTAACCCAAAAAAATCTTCGATTTTTAAGGCCTAGCCACCGACGAGTCGGTTACTAGTCCTGGGCGAAAGGCTGGTAGATTATATAGTCCAATTTTATATGAAAGTATAAAAATGTTGTTTGACACTTATAGAATTAATATGAACAATTACACCTGCAGTAATTTTAATATTAATTGCATTCCCTTCATTCAAATTATTATACTTAATGGTGAAGTTGATGATTCTTCAATGCAGTT